>VOMN01025481.1:0-25327 GCA_014899125.1 Orchestia grillus
GCGTGACCACATGTGGACACGTCGCGCTTAAAGTGTTAAGAATAGCTGTACATATGATACTGAATCTTATTAGTTCTAATCTGTTTGGAAATGTTTTTATTTAAGCCTAATCCACTCCTTTCAAGATGCAACTGACAAAGGAGCAGTGAATTTTTCTAGTTGAATGCTAAAATCGAACAAAGAGCTACCAACATGTGTGCCTGCAATTTTCAGAATTTTCTCGTGGAAGAGCGTGTACAATTTAATTAACCTTGCATCGTATTGTGCGCCACTTCAATGAAGAAGAAACTGTGCTCAATTTGAACAAGGGAAGAAATGGAAGAAAAAGAAGTGCTAGAACTCAATGAAATATTAATATGGTTTCAGAAATGCTTGAAGAAAATCCCAAAACTACGTGCCGAAGAAATAATTTTTTCTAGGTGTGAAGCTTTTTTTAATTCCCTAGATTTCTGCAATGGTGTGATGCAGAATAAACTTCTGCATCCAATGAGACCAAATATGATAAAATCTGTTGATTAGGGTTTAATTTATTATCACTTAAAAGTGAGGTGTGCATTTTTTGAGACACCCTGTATAATCATAGTTTGTTAGTTGCTTGGTTTATTAGGTTTGTCAATCCTATGTTATGGTGGCTGGCATCGACGCAGGGAGATTGTTAGATTACCTCAGTTTTAGCTAGGCCTCTGGGACTTCTATCATTCGTGTCCACTTTGTTTTTATCAATTTTCATGCCTTTTTCCCTGATTCTTCCTTATCCTTTGTTCCTCTTTTGTCCTAACTTGTTTTTCTATAGCAGATCTTGTGGGCTAACTCGCCTGTGTGTTTATTCCAAGTTTTCTGTAACCCGTACCAAGTGGTTCATTCTGATCTCTCTTTGGATCGCATTTCCTGTGGGCAGGAAGCTTTTAACTAGCTAATAACCTAACCTGATACTGGGTGCTCGATTGGTCTCCCAATGCCCCTCATCAGTACTGCACTGTAGAATATTAGTGTAATTTATAGCTGATATGAGGCAGTGACGTATATAGGATACTAAATATTGAATCGTAATTGAATGTAATGGAAAAGGAAATGAATATTTTTTATTGAATGGATGACACTTTTAGGTGGCGGGTTAGGGGGTGAGGGTGAGTTGTCTGTAAGGCATAGGAGAAGTGCTACATCATGCAAGATTGGGGATGATGAGATGTTCCCTTCCACTCTTAAAATGTACTTCGAGCGCATAGTGACCCCTAAAATATTCTAAAAATGACATCAATTATAATTACGCAAACCATCCAGGTAAGTACTTTTGTATACATTTACCTACATTCATGACATCATTTCCAGAAATCGTTTCCAACGTTGCCCGTTTCCTCGTGTTTCAGCTCGTCAAGGTAGACGTGCAAAACAAGACTTTCGAGGAGTGGAACGATGTGAACGTGTATCCGTCCGAGCCAATATTCGTACCCAGGCCCAACTCGCAGGTAAGGGAGTTTTTCTCCATTAATTCCAAGTTTTAACATTAGTTCTTCATTTCACTGACGACAGACTGCTTTGGAAGGAATTTCGGTGTGACGACAGCACGGAGTCAAACTATAGGATCGCTGCCTCTTTCCTGAATAATTTGCGAACACCCAGTTGTGTATTCTGCGAAAGCAAGTCTACTATGCTCTTCTAGTTAAGAACTACAAAAGCTTTCAACATAGTCCTCGTAGAATTCAATATTAGATGACAAGTGCATTAGCTGAAACTTTGAATGAACCAGAAACCGCGATATTAGTACTAAACAGGCTGTGCCGCAAAAAGTATACCGGATTTTGATTTGATATTACTCAAAAACTATCGTACATATTTGATTTGTTAAAACTAGTTCTTAGAGTAGCCTTTTTTGATCAATGTTGAAATTTTCGTTGAATATCCCTGTACAGTATTAATTCACTGACATTTTCAGTGAAGACTATCTAAAATGTGTTTGCGCAAGGAATTGTAACATTCTAAAATAGAAGGGGGAAGGAAAAATTTATGATTAAAGGGACCACATAATAGAAAATAATTGAAAGTTAGAAATGAAACATTTCTTCCTGGATCTACGACACCACCTACATTTATGAGATTTGAAAGACTATGAGAAATTTTGAAAGATTTTAAAAGATTGAGAAGTTTTGAGATTTTCAAGAATATGAGAAATTTTGAAAAATTCTGAGAAACTTCGAGAAATTACGTGAAATTCTGAGAATTTTTGAGAAACTATGAGAAACACTGAGAAAATTTGAGAAATTCCTCAATTTTTTTCAATTTTTCTTCTTTTTTTACATTTTTTCATTATTCACCATTTTTCTCAAATTTTCTCGAATATTCTAAAGTTTTCTCACATTTTCTCACCTTTTCTCGGCTTTTATCAATTTTTATCAGTTTTTATCTATTTTTATCCATTTTTATCAATTTATTTCAATCTTCATCAATATCTATCCCTGTTCATCACTATTGATCACTATTTATCAATTTTAATCACTTTTTATCGATATTAATCGATTTTCATCAACTTTCATCAATTTTGATCAATTCCTATCAATCTATATCCGTTTTTATCAATCTATATCCATTTTTATCAATCTATATAAGTTTCTATCAATACCTATCACTTTTTATCAATACCTATCACTTTTTATCAATACCTATCACTTTTTATCAATACCTATCACTTTTTATCAATTCCTATCACTTTTTATCAATTTCTATCACTTTTTATCAATTCCCATCACTTTTTATCAATTCCCATCACTTTTTATCAATTCCCATCACTTTTTATCAATTCCCATCAATTTTTATCAATTTTTATCAATTCCCATCAATTTTTATCACTTTTCATCACTTTTTATCAATTTTTATCACTTTTTATCAATTTTTATCAATTATTATCACTTTTTATCCCTTTTTATTAACTGTCGTTTTTTATGTTACCAATTTTTATCAGTTTTTATCTATTTTTATCCATGTTTATCGCTTTTTATAAATTTTTATCACTTTTTATCATTCCTTATCAATTGGTATCGTTTTTATCAATTATCAGTTTCTATCAGTTTCTATCAGTTTTTATCTATTTTTATCTTTTTGATTTATTTTGATCTATTTTGATCTATTTTTACCTTTCTTTAACCATTTTTATCACATTTTATCACGTTTTATCCCGCGTTATCAAACATTATCAACCCCTATCATTTTCTAATCAATCTTTATCAATTTTTATCAATCTTCATCACCTTTTATCAATTTCTATCAATATTTATCAATCCGTACCAATTTATATCAATGTTCTCGATTTATCTTAGTTTTCCTCCATTTTTCTCCGCGTTTCTCCATTTATATATATTTTTCTATATTTTTCTACATTTTCTACCTTTTACTACATTTTTCCATATTTTTCCATATTTTTCCATGTTTTTCCATGTTTTGCCATGGTTTTCCATGCTATTCCATTTTTTGCCATATTTTTGCCGTATTTTTCTCGGTTTTTGTCAGTTTTTGTCAGTTTTCCTCGGTTTTTTTCAGTTTTTCTCGGTTTATCTCCGTTTTTCTCGGCTTTTCTCAATTTTTATAACATTTAGCCAGATTTTGTCGGATTTTGTCAGGTTTTGTCGAATTTTGTCCGGTTTTGTCAGATTTTCTCAGCTATTCTCAACTATTCTCAACTATTCTCACATTTTCTCATATTTTGTCAGATTTTGTAACATTTTGTCAGATTTTGTCAGATTTTGTCAGATTTTGTCGCATTTTGTCACGTTTGTCGAGTTTTGTCATGTTTTGTCAGATTTGTCAAATTTTCTCAACTATTCTCACATTTTCTCATATTTGTAACATTTTGTCAGATTTTGTCGTGTTTTGTCGACTTTTGTCGAGTTTTGTCATATTTTGTCGAGTTTTGTCATGTTTTGTCGAGTTTTGTCGTATTTTGTTGAATTTTCTCGATTTTTTCGATTTTTCTTGATTTTTCTCAATTATTCCTAATTATTTTTCATTTTTCTCCATTTTTCTCAATTTTTCTTCGTTTTTCTTCGTTTTTCTCCATTTTCTCGATTTTTCTCGATTTTCATCAATTGTGATCAGTTTTTTCAATTTTTTCAGTTTTTTCAATTTATTCAATTTTTCTCAGTTTTTTTCAATTTTTCTCAGTTTTTCTTGATTTTTCTCAATTTTGAGGGTGTTGAAGGGATTTCGTTTCGTTGATGGGAGTAAGTGCGAGATTTAGTCACTGAACGCTTTCCACATAAGCGTCCACCAAACAAGCGTGCCATTTGGCTGAATGTTCGGAAGCGCGAAGAAGGACTGAGTCTGAATTTAAACGTAGGCCGTTCTGAGAGGACGATAACTGTCGAAACAGACAAAAATGTCGAGAATGGGCGACTAATGTTTCAACAAAATACCTATGTAAGAGCCAGAAAGAATAAATCTGTCAATGAAATAGAGATTTAATCATATCGTTAAGAAAGATTTGAAATGGTATCTCTTTGAGGTTCAAGTTAAGCATCGAAACTAATCTCCCTCGTAGCAGACAATTTGCGAACTGGCTTTTTTATGCGTCGGCCCGTTTTGTAGATGGAGTTGTGACTGGTGATGGGGCAGCCTTTTTTATGAATGGCGTAGTAAACAAGCCTAATATCAGACAACATGCACCACAAAACGATACACCACAGTTCAATTTCGATACCAGGATGTGCGGAAACGGCTCTCTCTTTGGCCTGTTTGTTTACGACGAAAATTTGACGGGAGATATTTATTATATTTATTTGAATATGATTAATGAGAAGGTAATCCCAGCACAAAACGTGAACGTTACGTTAAGGTTTTACAGTTTGATTCATTCATTGTCATCATTTCATTATCATTTCATTATCGAGACTATCTTATATACATTTTATGTAGCCTCTACTGAAAACATCTGTGAATTAATACTGTACATAGAAATTCAATGAAAATTTTCATATTGATAGAAAATAGGTAGCTCTAAAAACTAGTGTAAAACCTAAAATACGAATTACAGTTTTCGCTTACTATCAAATCAAAATATGGTATAATTTTTTGTGAGACACCAGGTATAACGCAGTTTCAAACGTCTTCAGTGTTTGCAAATAATTAAATACACTCTAGATGAGAAGATGAAACGATTGCAATAATCGGACATTGAAGTAATATCGACAAACTATTACATATAAAATTCCATCAAAATTCCATAAAATTCCGTGTTTTACATATTACATATTACATGTTTCTGGTAATGACACATTTTTCAGAGCGAAGACGACGGGATCATCTTGTCTTCAGTGGTACGCGCTGAAGATAAAGCTGACGAAATCTTCCTCCTCATTTTGGACGCCGTCTCCTTCAACGAGATCGGACGCGTGACTTTCAAGACGCAGTGCCCCACTCCAAAATGCCTCCACGGCTGGTACGTGTCAGACGAGTGAGGCGTGACACAAGCGTTATCGCCACACGTACGTGACGACCCCAGTGCGTGTCTGCAGTGACGTATCGGACAAGTCGAGCAGGGCGAGCTCGACCAAGATGCTGATTTGAGGTAATTTTCAATTACTAATCATCTTCGTGTAAATTTTCAGAACTAGCGTGGTTGAAGCAACAAAGATAACAAGAAGGTGATACTTGACGTGAACTTAAAATCTGTCTGCATATTCATAACTTCAAGCAATTGACACTAGCAAATTTGGCCGATCCATGGGAAAAGGGGGAGTCACAAGACTAAAGTCAATTTCAAACAACATTCAGCGCGCAGAATCAATCGCGAAACTGAAAACGGTTTCACAAACTCGTACCTATAATTGATGAATAACCCACAACGTCCCCTCGATGGTCCCGCGCATGCCGAACCCAGCGACAGCGCGGACATCACTACTGTAGGGGGGAGGGGGACTGGGAATGAAATAATACATCAAATGATTATACGGGAATTTGACGTGCGCGAGCTCGCCGAATATTTACTCCCATACTAATTGTGCGTAAATTTACTTGATGAACAGAAACGTGCGTACATGTGTTCCTGAGAGTACATCTAGTACTTGCGTAATTCATACGCTGAGTGCTTCTCAGTTAATTATCGTATATTTACATAGTGAGTTAAATGCTTCGTTAACTAGAATCTCAAGGCAGAACAAATGCGTACTTTATTCATCCTAAAATATGCACTATTATATTATTTTTGATTTTTATCTGGTGAGTTTCTGGTTTTCCAAGAACGAATACGAGTATACTTACACAGCTTTGTTTTAGTTTACCATCTTTGAACAAAATTGATATCAAAGGACTAATCCCATATGGTTTTCACTAGGAAATCACAGAAAACGTAGTTTTCAAATTTACTTATTACAGAAAAATAAAATTGACGATGTTCCTGTAACTTGTAACGTGAAGTTTGTACATTCGTCGAGCAGTGTTGAATTATACAACATCAAATGAAAGTGTAAAAATAACATAGGGATACAGCCTCAAGAACTTCTATAAAATTTATATAAATAAATATGTACTCGATTTAATATTATCATACTTATTCTAAGAATTTGTACTTTTTATGAATTATAACAGCTTTGTATCCTTAATTTACGTTCCGAAGAGGCTAATGTACTTATATCATATAACTTTGAGAAACAATGTTGATAGTGTGCCTGTAACACTTTACGTGTGCCGACTCGCTTGTGCAATAAAACACAAGTTTTCAACTCGAGAGAAAAAGGCTAATACCGACTCTCACGTTGGCCACTATCAAGAAGTTACTGCTATAGTCGAAAACAAAAGCATCCAATTTAGATTATTCTTATGAGCATCATTTACATATATCATATTTACTTGTTCTGTTGAGATATAGTCCAGTACATTTACCTGTACACGCTATTATCAATAAGTGAATTCACTCATTATTCGTAATGTCTCGAAATTCCAGATATTTCACGAAATGACTTAGAATATCCATTTCGTATCATGACTCTGACTTACTTATCCATACAATGGCTGATCATATAGTTCTCAATTACTCATGACCGCTGGTGGCTCATTTCGCCATCTGTCGACCGCTGGAGGCTCATTTCGCCATCTGTCGACCGCTGGAGGCTCGTTTCGCCATCTGTCGGCCGCTGGTGGCTCATTTCGCCATCTATCGACCGCTGGAGGCTCATTTCGCCATCTGTCGACCGCTGGAGGCTCATTTCGCCATCTGTTGACCGCTGAAGGCTCATTTTGCCGTCTGTCTATGCCGCCAGTGGCTGATCTCACTCACTGGCTGCAGCACCTGCAGTGGCTGGCTGCAGCACCTCCAGTGGCTGGCTGCAGCACCCCCAGTGGCTGGCTGCAGCACCCCCAGTGGCTGGCTGCAGCACCCCCAGTGGCTGGCTGCAGCACCCCCAGTGGCTGGCTGCAGCACCCCCAGTGGCTGGCTGCAGCACCCCCAGTGGCTGGCTGCAGCACCCCCAGTGGCTGGCTGCAGCACCCCCAGTGGCTGGCTGCAGCACCCCCAGTGGCTGGCTGCAGCACCCCCAGTGGCTGGCTGCAGCACCCCCAGTGGCTGGCTGCAGCACCCCCAGTGGCTGGCTGCAGCACCCCCAGTGGCTGGCTGCAGCACCCCCAGTGGCTGGCTGCAGCACCCCCAGTGGCTGGCTGCAGCACCCCCAGTGGCTGGCTGCAGCACCCCCAGTGGCTGCCTGCATCGCCTCCAGTGGCTGCCTGCAGCGCCTCAAGTGGCTGCCTGCAGCGCCTCAAGTGGCTGCCTGCAGCGCCTCCAGTGGCTGCCTGCAGTGCCTCCAGTGGCTGCCTGCAGCGCCTCCAGTGGCTGCCTGCAGCGCCTCCAGTGGCTGCCTGCAGCGCCTCCAGTGGCTGCCTGCAGCGCCTCCAGTGGCTGGCGGCAGCACCGCCAGTGGCAGGCTGCAGCGCCCCCAGTGGCAGGCTGCAGCACCTCCAGTGGCAGGCTGCAGCACCTCCAGTGGCAGGCTGCAGCACCTCCAGTGGCAGGCTGCAGCACCGCCAGTGGCAGGCTGCAGCACCGCCAGTGGCAGGCTGCAGCACCGCCAGTGGCAGGCTGCAGCACCGCCAGTGGCAGGCTGCAGCACCGCCAGGGGCTGGCTGCAGCACCTCCAGGGGCTGGCTGCATGTAATTGCCAGTATTGATTAAATTGATTACACACATTTGATCGTAGAATTATGCCATACTCGTTTAACTTTTTTATTTGTGCCCGGAATTATTACCTCCATTCATTAGAAATATATATTTTTGAATTCATATCGGTTTTAGCTATACGCTCTTCACGGGGTTTACATGTTTTGACCGTTTGGAATCATTCTTGTAATAGTAATAATTCTTGGCTCGTTTATGAAACAAAAATCAAATCGTACATAAATCACGCAAAACGTAGGACGGAGAACACCTGTACCTGTCGAGTAATTTAGTGCGCTGTTGTCTGGGTCCGCTGTACTGCGTACGGTCTACGTAGGGCTCCGCCTGTACACTGACCTTGCTAATGGTAAACCATATTTATATAGGCACTGGTAGTCAATTCATTTGCTTCACCTAAACCCTGTACAATTTGTTTACATTCTCATTCATACTTTATCGTCCCGAAATGCTAAACCGAGCACAATTTTAATCGATTAGGAAGTAACCCAACGAAATTGGGTCACCTCAGTGACACGTCATACTGCTTCATAACATATTCGCACCAGGGCGTGGGAGTATGATACTACGTCGCAACAGAAATATAATACCTAATAATAGAACAATTTTCACCATACATGTTTGGCAATGATCCACAAATATTCATCACCACCAACGTCCTACTGTCTAACAGCTTGAGGAAATTGCTTACCTAACACAGTTTGGCGGCAGGGGAGATGATCTTCAGGACTCCATCCACTCAAAAGTGTCGAGTGTTGATGTACAGAGTGGCGCAAAAGTAAGGTACCCTCACTGATATCGGTAGCACTGATACGTTAACAAATGTTTAGTAAGGTACCATCTCATGAAATTGTGTCCTAAACATTTGTTAACGTATC
Organism: Orchestia grillus; assembly: GCA_014899125.1. Classification (NCBI taxonomy): domain Eukaryota; kingdom Metazoa; phylum Arthropoda; class Malacostraca; order Amphipoda; family Talitridae; genus Orchestia; species Orchestia grillus. Next base: position 9,028 of record VOMN01025481.1, read on the forward strand.
AGTGCTACCGATATCAGTGAGGGTACCATACTTTTGCGCCACCCTGAACATGTTGGCTTCATAGTTGATGTACATGTCGGTACTGCTCATACGCATAATGAAGTTACGCGATAGTCTCATACGCGAAAACCATTTGAACGCAGCTATTTGATACACTCGAGGAATGTATTTTTGTGCGTGTTTATGAAATTTGCAAAACTTGCCAGCGGCAGCGTAGTTTCATGGCCAATTCTGCTCCAGGGGCAATCCCTTCATTTTATTTGAAAATTTGAAGCAACTTTACATTATGACTCAATTGAATTTTGCATACGTGATGAACAGCAGTTGAAACTGTAAGAACAGTTTACAATAGTTAGCGTACAAAAGAAAGTTTTTTTTACTTAGGTCCATGAATACCTTAAATAAAAAGGAAACCATACAATTACATATACGCTAAAAAAATTCTACTGTGCGGTAAACCCAGAACCTACCTTTTCTGTATGAGCAGCGCAGGTTGAGCAGGTGTCGCGAAACGGCCTTGAAGTTCTGGCGCGTAACGTACCAAATAAAGCTTCCTATGTAAATGGATTTTTATATCAACGTACGTAATTTGCATTAGAGTATCTTACTTGGAACGCTCCGAAAGTTTGTTGATTGTTAGACAGGATATTGTACCACAGCGATGCGTAGGTTTAGGAGACTCGTACCTTCGCACTAGCTGATAACTCGTGCTATAGTATTAAGGCATACATATATTTTGATGTTGAGAGACTATTTTAAGCTACGTCTATTTTATCATAGTTTATACGAGGAATTCTATCATAGTTCATACATATTTTATCATAGTTGGTAAGTATAACTGATCAGCACGAGAGAAGAAAGTCTGCGGCTGGATACAAAATATATATATTGCACGTAAGACAGGTTAGCTTTGGTAACTAGATTATTTCTAACACAGGGATGAAAATCGAGATAGAAAGCAAGGCAACGAGAGCCGTACCAAAAGAAGTCAAATATAAAATTTAGCTTTCCTACATGTAGAACCACACGTTCCATGTGAGTCACTAGACTCATCAGTGGCATGAATCAGTAGAACATTTCACTGCTCCTTTTACCACGTATTACTGATTCATTCCACTGATGAGTCTAGCGACTTGAAAAGTCTGGTTCTTACATGTAACAAAATTAAAATTAACGCGACTTTTTTTGCGGCTCTCTCTTTGCCCTACTTTATATCTTGAAATTCTTTGCTTCTCACAACCTTAACTTCTAGGGAAGAAAGTTCTGCACGCTCATGAGAGCTCGCACCGAAAGGACGAGCGACCCAAACATGGTAAAACTTTTTTAAGCTTTAATAAATAAGCCTCTAATGTTAAGGACCCAAATATCATACGGAACGATGTGGTATATGTAATTAGCTTTCTAATAATAAGTGCTTCAATGCCCTACAAAACGATGTGGATTACTTATGATAACCCAGGCACATTTCCAAAAGATCTTTAATGCAATTTATAACTAAGTAAATTTTCATAATCAGTGGCTCTCTTTTTACCCGAACTACCGAAGAAACACAAGAATTATTTAAATTGAACCTCTGAAGAAAAAGTTAGCAGCAGTGCCTCGTAATACGATAACTATGGATGGATATGAATGGAAACACTACGAATCAAATTGAAAAACAATATGGATCAATATTGATGGGAAATGACTACAAGGATCAGTATGGATGGGAAATGAGTACAAAGATCAATATGGATGGATAATAACTGCAAGGATCAATATGGATGGATAATAACTGCAAGGATCAATATGGATGGATAATGACTGCAAGGATCAATATGGATACTCACAATGACTTGAAACACCTGAATTAACTCTGAAGAAGCAGTAGCTTTCTAACACCCAAAGGAATACGAAACATAACTACTTAACAGTACAAACTGGTCAGCCAGTATAAATTGTCCCCTTGACATTCTCCACTCACCTCTTATTTGAAGACGCTGTCTCGTGCTCTCCATGTACGGTCACTACTCTCACTATCATTTTATTTCCCTTTAGAACGTCTTTTTTCAAATTCGTCCGGTCATTCAGTAATCGGAAACCGTGATTTCCACCCCGGAACAAGCCAGAAGTGAAGCTTTACTTTACGTTCGCCCACGAACATTCATCGCTCAGTACGGATTTCAAAAACACGAACTCTCTAAAGTCACTACTATCACCATCTGAACTTGATTTCTCTCTAGCACGTTACGTTCTTTCTCGCGTCTTGAAGTGGGTTAAGTACGACCGACCATAGTCGATTAGATTCATAATTTGCGGGCATATTAGTGCTTGGATAATTTTCAAATGTCATTTGACGTTGCCTAACAACGCTCATTGCACCCAACCTGTTCCCCCCGACTTGGCATTCACACCAACGATAATTGTCGACTAAAAATGACACACCCATCCGAACACATTACGTTATGAATGAAAATACAACTACGTTACGTAGCAAAGTAATTACTACAGCACCCGTTGGTAGGTATAACCCCACGTGCATGTAAACATTTCTGCACTTACGGCGGCCCAAAACAACACGAGCAGGCAACAAAAAAAGGCTACACATGACGAGCAGGCAACAACAAAAGGCTACACATGGCGAGTAGGCAACAACAAAAGGCTACACATGACGAGCAGGCAACAACTAAAGGCTACACATGACGAGCAGGGAACAACAAAATGCTACACATGACGAGCAGGCAACAACGACAAGGCAAAGATTGTCTGTACACTCTGTAGAGCAGCAAACAAGACTGTCTGCACACTCTGCAGAGCAGCAAACAAGACTGTCTGCACACTCTGCAGAGCAGCAAACAAGACTGTTTGCACACTCTACAGGACAAAAAAAAATATCGTTTCAACTCTTGTGTTTTTATATTTATCAAAACTACCTAACAACATCGACCAATCATTTCCTAACAAAGTTGACACGACAAACTTGCAGAAAAAAGTAGTATAACTACTCAGCTGTGTGGAAAAAATGGGGTAAGATGACACGATGGATAAAATATACTCGTTTATTTTTTTCTCGTTTTACCTTTGGTACACAGGGATGCGCGCTAATACTTCATTCAATTTTGTACATATTATATCTAGTGAACTAGCAACTGGAAATAAGAGCGTTGCAGTCTAACTAGTTACCGCTAAGTATACGCGTGATCTATTGCTTGGAAAAGTGCTAATACGAAGCGTTTCTTAACTCTAAATATTTAATTTTTTCCTTATAATGTCTATCTATCTCAATCATTTTCTGGACAAATTACAGCAGAGGATTATTTTGGTACACAGGTCTTTCATGGATTTTTTTCCTTAATTCGGGTTAATTTTTTGTTGCATCACACCCCCCCAACCCTAGAGATGGAAGGAAGCATTCCCTTCGTCTTCAGATATATCATGAACACCAACAAACAAAACCCAACCCTTTGAAACCTTAATTATTTTATAAACGATTTTAAAATACAACATTATTGCTGTCTGCAGCAAAAACGCCACATCGTTCCGCTGCAAACGTCACCGCTGGAAAAGACAATTGGAGGTATACATTTACGTTCATATTAACACTATTATTTTCAACAAAATCGCGTTAAATATACCTGAGCTGTAACGCTCGTGAACTTCGTTGGTGAGGCCTTTGGACTTTGCAGCACAACGCGTCGGACGAAAAAGAGCCCTAATTTTCAACAGTGAACGCATCGATTTGAAAACGGGGCCATTTGTGAGGCATGTAAAATGGAACATAAAAATGAATACAGAATTCATTACCCGCGCCGTTTGTTAGAAGCGAGCGAGGCATTCGAGCTTCGTTCGTAAAGCCCACAATGGGTCGCGAGGTTTGTCTTTTTTGCAGAATCAATCAATCGGCGATTTTAGAGGGATTTCATCTCCCTAAAAAGCAGCCATATCTTAATGAGGCGGTTGCCAAGGATACCTGGTGAGCCGAAACTCGACGCATTCAGTGCATGCCAAGTTTTCCCTGAAATTCTTCGTCATAAAACACAGCCGAATTACAAAAGTCAGTCGTTTCGATGACGGCGGCAGTAGGATCATAAAGACACGGAAGATAATCGATACAAAAAATAAGGTAAACATTGGGAGAAGCTGAGCCCAAAACTCAGAAAGCATTAGCGCGTACCGCAACATCTTGCCAAGCCGAAAAAAATTATCAAAATTTCATAAAGGTCGATATTTTCGGTTTAACCTTCGCTGCCACATTTCCTGTGATTCTAACAGCGAGGTTCAGTTCCCGTTCGAAGTTCATTTTTAATTTACCCGAAGAAGTTTTTATGGAGGTGACGTTGGGATTACATGAATATCTCGGGAGTCCTACCTATCCTGTGAGAGTCGTTGAGTCCCCAAGACGCGCTGAAAGACAATCCATGCAAATAAAAGCTTTTTAAAACATACAAACTCGTATGAATGTTTTTTTTAACCTACAAGCCCATAAAAATGCTCTTTAAAACGTATGAATTCATAAAAAAATTATAGAACTTATAAAGCCATAACAATATTTAAACGTACAAGCACCTAAAAAATATTTTCAAACGTACCAACTCCTAAGAGAAGCAAGCAGGCAAGCTGATGCTGCTGCTTTGTTCAGTAGCCAGGAGAAGCACACGAACACAAGCTGAAATACACAAAGCAGGTGCCACCGCGCCCCGTGCACGCACAAAACGTAGAATAAATCACAGAAAATTATAGGTACTACGAGATAACTTCTAAAAATGCCGCCTGAAGAATATATTTCATCGCAAATATCACACGACGACGGGAACATGCAGAGCGAGGCCGTCCGTGTGCAGCGTATCGCAGCGACATGCACGGAATGTCCACAGTTCTAGCGGATATACCGATAGACCACGTGTATAAAATGCATGTAACTGTATTCTCAAAATGCAAGTCAAACGTCAACAAAATGTAATGCTTGATTTTCGCTCATAAAGAACAACACGTATAAAACGCAAGCGTTAAGCACCTGCGGGCTGAAATGCGAATGTTTTGAATGAATTTAATACTAGGCTTTTTTCCGATTCCCAACGAATTAGCTTAATGCGAGTGTACATGCTATCAATATCATAGATGGAAATAACATTGAACGCAAACCGAAAATGCATTTTTTCACGGTAAAAAAACGCAGCAGTTGTGGGAGGGAACGTATCTTTTAGACGAGAGATTCTTCTAGAAAGTAACATTGGACGCAAACCGAAAATGCATTTTCTTCACGATAAAAAACGAGGCAGTTGTGGGAGGAAACGTATCCTTTAGATTTTGTCCCGCTTTAGACAAGGAACACCCTTGAATACGAGTTTAACCTAAGTTTAGCTTTCTTGCCAGAGCCATTTATGATTATCTATGGTTTTGGCCTCCCAAGGGCAAATATCACCACCGGATAGTTGATTATCGGCGGGGCGGCAAAAAAGCTAGTAGACTGAGACCTCATAAGCATGCAGCGCTCCACTGGTGTAACGATGGAAATAATAAAGTCTAGTATTAAAAGTTTCATCGCTTTGTTCAAAACTAGGATGAACAGGCACACAAGCGCATAGAATATGAACGAGCGTTCCCGTAACATTTTGTTCATCTACTAACAATGTTGAGCCAATGTTGACCTTCCCGTAACATTCCGCTCATGTACTAACAATGTTGACCCTTTAAGGGTTAAGGAGTATTGAATAGGCAGGTCTTAAACGGCCACATTCTATGCAAGCGTTCTAGCATCGGGAAGAAGCATCTCAGCGATACGACAGACACAAGAAGGAAACAAAAATTGAAAGATCGAGGCGGACACTCGTGCACAATTCCAGCTGCACGATACGTCGGCCTCCCTCACGAGGCAGGATGGAAAGCGGTAAGACAAGACGGTCCACCAAACAATAACAAGAAAAACAAACCCACTACAGCCCCTGATACTCGCGTTGCTGGCATTGGGGGAGACAAATATTAGCGGTTGAGGTCGGGGGATACAAGGAAAGACCGATAACCAGGTCCGACTATCAGCTAATACTACAGGTTCAATAAGGAGAGCTATGTATGTTCCCTCTAGCGAGAGGCGTAAATCTAAGGTTCCGCATCATATTCAGGTGATAAACTCATGAACTAGTGTACAATTTAACTTATCACGCAGCGTAACCACGTTTATTTCACTAATGTGCAACATAACTAAAACGGTACACCACAGACCATCACTAACCGAGCAACTTATCAGAACAAAAACTAATGAGAGTAAAAAGAGATAAATTCGGTTAAGCATCTGACAATAGAAGAGAACACACACGTACGAATGATGTCTCCACTAGAAAAGCTAGGGTCTCCGTCGTGGTTAAATTCCATTACCGAGTCCTAAGTTTTAGCATCCTGGTTTATTTAGAATAGCTGATGAAACCATGATACTATAGGTTAAGAGAAGTTCCCCACGGCTGACCGTGTAATGTTCGTGTCAGGAAACATTCGTAGGGTTAAGACATTTGTAGAGTTAAGAGTTTCACAGGGCAAATAATGACGATACGTTACTGGAGCTTCATCAATTTTCTTCCAATTTTTCGAGTGAATATTGCAGGGTTCGGCAGGTATTCATACGGCGCGCAGCACCGACGAAATCCGAGCGTCCTTCACAGGTTAAAGCAAGACGCAGTTGCTAGTTCAATGAGCAGGGGGAACCTGTTGTACCTTGGACCCTATGTACCTCGGACCTAGTGTTGATTTTAGCTCTCTGCGTATGTTATTCAGAGATACTATTGTAGGTAGTTTAAAGATCTGCATGCTTGGGGAAAAACATCCCAACTGCCACATTCTTGAACTACCTGTAATGGTCTGCGGAAAAACTTGTAGAGAGGGCTAAAATCAACACAAAGTTCGAGGTACATATGGTTCTGAAGTAAAACAGGTTCCGATCATCTGAATAATTTAAAAGGAACGTTTAAAATTGTCGAGTATATGTTTGGATTACGATGGGAAACATCGATTCGAAACTCAAAACAAACAAAATGAAGCTTATGACACAAAAAGTTAAACAAAAAAAGAAGCTTATGATATAAAGAAGTTCATGGAAAAAAAATCTGATGAAATGATGGAGCTCATTATTCACAGAAAGAATCGTAAAGGACTCTCAAAAGCTCAAGAAAATTCTTGAAGATAAAAGTAAATTCCGCGGAAATAATTTCTGGCGCTGATTGACGGAAGGTTTTCGAGAAACTATTCTTTCCCGTGCTATTTTCTAGGGGCTATCCTATACGTAAAAGAAAGAATCACAAATATCAAAAGGAAGAATCTTGTATTATAAGAGACAAATCACAATTTTAGAGCGAGAGTCCCATATTTTAAGGGATAAATCCCATTTCAATGGAGAAATAATAATGTGGGGACAGGAAGAGAGAGAGAGGAAAGGAGAGAGATATCATTTTTAAAATGAAAATCCCATATTTTGCGAATCACTAGGTGAGTAACCACGTTTTCAAAAGAAAAAAATTGCATATTATAAAATCACAAATCTAATTAGGAAAGAATCACATATCTTAGGGTCAGAATGAAATCGTACGAGGAAAGGATTCCGCGCTTTTAGGGTAAAAAATTCCATACAGTGAAGAAAGAATCACACACATGACGCAAGGCAAGAGTCGCACACTCGTAAGAAGGCACCACGTGTTCGGAACACAGCGACGCAAAAGACTCGTAACAAGGGTCGAGTTCTAGAGCGAAGGGTTGAGTTCTAGAGCGAAGGGTTGAGTTCTAGAGCGAAGGGTTGAGTTCTAGGGCAAAGGGTTGAGTTCTAGAGCGAAGGGTTGAGTTCTAGAGCGAGAGTTTGCCGGTGTACGTATGTCGCACCCTCAACAAGCGAGGATATTTAATCGGAAAGAATGTTATTGTTTCATTTGGAAGTTATGCAGCGGCGGCACAGAGTGCGCACCCGCACAGAGGCTGCAGAGAGAGGGTGGGCAGCGCGCTGACAACGGCGGTGGAACAATGAACAGAATGAGAATACTATTAGTGTAGCTTAACGCCAACTCCCACAACCTTTTAGAATGCGACGTACTTCTGAGCACACTATGGAATGAAAATATTCTTCCTAAACTACACTTTTTACAGAGCTACAGTAACTCCGTATACTGCCATTACGGCTCCCTGTAAAGCTATTGCGGCTCCCTGTAGTGCCATAGCGGCTCCCTGTAGTGCCATAGCGGCTCCCTGTAGTGCCATAGCGGCTCCCTGTAGTGCCATAGCGGCTCCCTGTAGTGCCATAGCGGCTCCCTGTAGTGCCATAGCGGCTCCCTGTAGTGCCATAGCGGCTCCCTGTAGTGCCATAGCGGCTCCCTGTAGTGCCATAGCGGCTCCCTGTAGTGCCATAGCGGCTCCCTGTAGTGCCATAGCGGCTCCCTGTAGTGCCATAGCGGCTCCCTGTAGTGCCATAGCGGCTCCCTGTAGTGCCATAGCGGCTCCTTGTAGTGCCATAGCGGCTCCCTGTAGTGCCATAGCGGCTCCTTGTCGTGCCATAGCGGCTCCCTGTAGTGCCATAGCGGCTCTTTGTAGTGCCATAGCGGCTCCTTGTAGTGCCATAGCGGCTCCGAATAATTCATTAACTCTAGAATAACAGCTTAAAAAGGCTTCTCAGAAAAGCATTATTGAATGCAGCATAAGAAAAAATATCTACAAAGTGACTGGAAATAAGGATCAGATACCGGACATCTGTAGACAAACGTAGTGCCCCCAACAAGCAAAGGTCGCACTGATGTGGCTCTATTAAGGTATACATGATACCATTGCCCGAATTAAAATTAAAAACAAAATTTACACAAAGAACTATTATAGTCACTGCAGCCCCAATTTTGCGTTACATTCATGAAAAAATGTATTAGGACGAGTACACTTATAGCGCTCAAACACATTGCACAAGGAGGCATATATTCCTCGTCTTCCTACAGTTACCCAGTGTACACTGGCACGCCAGTCGCGCAATGAGCGATGTAGAAGTCAACACACACACACAGAAGTATTGCTTCGCGGCGTATGAGAGGCTTAGAAATCTAAGCGTTTTCTTCGCTGAGAAGTCAATAAACCTTCACTAACATCGTAACTTTATTAACATAACCTTAACTGTTCCATGCGAATTCAGCCAGTGTTGCGAAGGTCCCGGCGCTATCTACGCCCAACGCTGTTTTCGGCAATATTTACAGTCAAATGTTAGGTGGGTGCGGCGGTGGTCGGGAGATTTTCATTATTCTTAATTTCCCTCGCAGTTGAATTTTCCCACAGCGTCTCACAGCACACGGAACTCTGGTGAACATTTTGTCATAAATTCTAGGCGCCTATGCTACGAAACTTTAAAATGAACGACGTAGCTTTCGTGTGGTCTCCGTTGGACATTTCACGTCACATATTTCTCAGATTAAACTGCTTCGTTTTGGGCGGGCATTCATCGCGACGCAATGGAAATCTTACATAAATGCCAGAGAAAGAATATTTTTTTTTTGCATAGAAAACCTCCGGCAGAGAAAACGATACTGAGAACTCCAGCACACGTGAACACACTCACACGAAAAAAAGCAAGAATGCAAAAATATTGTGCGAGAAATATCATCACTATTATTATTATTCATATTAACACTATTATTTTCACTATTATGCAGCGTATCACATATCTCAGCCGATTACTACTAAGCCTTCACTAATGATGAAACAACAACGAAAAAACAGCTCATAGGGAACGCTGGAGCTAGGCCTACCTTAAACCAAAACCAAAAATTAATGCAAAAATTCAACTCCAGAGCATGGAACGAAATCCACGTGAGACAAAAACGACACAGAATTACAGCAGTGAGCTCCCAAATTTATCTATGGATGTTTGTACATAAGAAGCGTGGCAATTGAACAGCGGCATGCCCTAGTCGTTGGGCTGTGAAGATGAAGATGGAATGTAGTTGACCTTGAGAGTTTGGGCACAGGTTGAGGCCTGTTGCGTCTATCACGAAGAGTTATTTGTCACATCTAGCTTGAGTGGCATGAACTTGCTCTTCCCATTATTATTTTGATTTTAGGTTCTCACTTTGCTTCAGAATCATTGCATTTTGCACTGAAATTTAGAGATAGAACCACGTGGGGGCGTCGATGAGTTGGGAGCGTCGCGGTCGTGACGTGTTTGACACAGAGGGGTGCATCAACCTATAACTGCACGCGACCCTTCAACAGCACTTCCAACTCGGAGCGGGCACTGACCGAAGGCAGAGTAGCCAAGAACTGACACAAATGCTCTCGAGATGGTGTACTGAAAAATTATTTTTCGGAAGGTCGGGACGAGGTTGAAGATTAAGAACGTTTTGGTGAGCCTGTGACATCAAGAATATTGATAAAAAATGTGTGTTTTAATAAGGGTTGCGGAGACGGAGACCTTGCAAGGAGTCGGAGCTTTTTGAATCCTGGGAGTTGGAGTCGGACCTTACACCTTCCGACTACCCAGCACAGGTGATTACGGAGTCGGGAGTCTGGAGTTTGGAATTGGAGTCTGAGTCTGGAGTTGGAGTCTGGAGTTGGAGTCTGTAGTTGGAGTCTGTAGTTGGAGCCCGAAGTTGGAGTCCGGAGTTGGAGTCCGGAGTTGGAGCCCGAAGTTGGAGTCCGGAGTTGGAGTCCGGAGTTGGAGTCCGGAGTTGAAGTACGGAGTTGGAGTCTGGAGTTGGAGTCTGAAATTGAAGTCTGGAATTGGAGTCTGGAATTGGAGTCTGGAATTGGAGTCTGGAATTGGAGTCTGGAATTGGAGTCTGGAATTGGAGTCTGGAATTGGAGTCTGGAATTGGAGTCTGGAATTGGAGTCTGGAATTGGAGTCTGGAATTGGAGTCTGGAATTGGAGTCTGGAATTGGAGTCTGGAATTGGAGTCTGGAATTGGAGTCTGGAATTGGAGTCTGGAATTGGAGTCTGGAATTGGAGTCTGGAATTGGAGTCTGGAATTGGAGTCTGGAATTGGAGTCTGGAATTGGAGTCTGGAATTGGAGTCAGACAATTTGGAGTTCTAGGAGTCGGACAATTTAGAGTTCTAAGAGTCAGACAATTTGGAGTTCTAGGAATCGGACAATTTGGAGTTCTAGGATTCGGACAATTTGGAGTTCTAGGAGTCGGAGACGGAATTTTTAGAATCCCAGTCGTCGGAGTCGGCCCTTATACCTTCTAACGCCGCAATGCTTTATATTGAAGGGGTCCTCATAATTACGTGGGACAAGACCAAACACTGAGTCAGAAGTACCGCATTGAGGTCCAGAAAACGTGAGAGAAAGTGTGACGAAGAAAAGACCAGATCTGCAGTACAAGTCATGGGGGCTTCAACAAGACAATGCGCCGGCACACAATGCGCTCGCGCTGATGCAGCTCTTTTGGGAGAAGAGAACTACTGTTTTCAAACATCAGCCGTATTCATTAGATCTTGCTTCATGCACTTCTACCTAATCCAAAAAGTATAAAGTGCATTAAAGGTAGCTCATTATCAGTCTGTAGAAGAAGTCTAGACAAAAACGGCGGAATTGCTGACGACAGTGACACTAGAATATGTGCAGCACTGCCCCGGACAATGGAAGATGCGTGTGGAGCATTGATAGGTAAACGGATTATGTTTAATGGAATCAACAGCTTTTCGTAACACGCTTTCAATGCAGATCATTTGTCAGACCAGCCCTGATATTCACGTGCCACACTCCATATGTTTAAGTATGCAGGGCGTCTTTGAAGAATGTCTACCGATTTTAAACATTGTACTTTCGCTCAAGTTTACAAGGCTACATTTTGGAGGGAAAATATCAAAAGAAATGTATCGAAATTAAACTGCTGTACGGTATCATGAATACATAATATTAGTAACATTTAAAATCAGTGGATCCATTTTCAGTGGACACCCTGCATAAAATCCTAGAGCGAAACTAAGAGATTGCTTTACGCTCAAGTGGCGGTATACAGGATACAAAATGCGTGGTGCCAGCCAGTTCCATTAATTACCTTAAAATTACGTAGCAGCTCTGTAGAAACCTTAATATTGTCTGCCAGCTCTACAGACGCCTTAAAATTATCGATGAGCGAAGAATTCGGCAGCTAGCGTTACTTACAAACTAACTTAGGAATGTGAGGAGTATTTAGGAAAGAGAGCAGTTTTAAACTCGACTTTGTGGGCGTCTTGAAGCCAGTTCTTGGCGTACAGGTAAAAATTTTCAGTGACTGTGATTCAAAACTACCCTAGGAATACGGTCCACATCTACGCAGCACTTCGCACCGTTTGCACCGCCAATGAAGGTTGTGTTTACGATGGACATCCGTGTGATTCCGATGGACTGTCTCTGTCGTTATTACTACTATCAAAATAGCACAGAAACGTGGCACCACCGCACTACGACTTGCGTCTGATCTCACGTGTGATTAGCAGTTAACGAAAAAATACCTCAACCCTTTGCAGGCGATTTATCTTTGCACTAAGGCTGCATTTGACTTTGTACGAAAAACCAGCAACGACCTAACGTACACGTGCAATAAGGCTGTAATTTAGCTTCTTACGATAACCCAGCAGCCCTCTTATGACACAGAATCATATAGTTCTTTTGGGCTGTAAAGGCTGAATCCACAACAGAACGCCAACGCTGACTGAGCAGAGGGTAGTTAGTTCAGACCCGCTAGTTGAGTGATGAATCTTTTTGCCGACAGACAATGCTGCACAACGGTAACTGTAGTTCACCCATTAGATCTTCACCCTTTATCGACCAAAAAAACCGTACAGTCCCGCTTCAGACTGACGTTACTGGTATTCGGGCGAAATGCAGACTTATCGCTAAAATAATTTGGTCTTTCGAAAGGGTTGACTTCGAATTCAGTGCTGGGATTTTCATTTTATTTCACGAGTTGGAATTCGATGTCCTGCTGAAGATATGAATTTTATCTTGCAAAATTTAGGGCTCTACCGAACCCCATTTTAGCTGCTGATCGGTGATGGGCTGTGGCAAGCGGGGGGATGTGTAATGCAAGCAGGGGATGTGTAGCGCAAGCAGGGGAGGTGTAGCGCAGGCAGGGGATGTGTAGCGCAGGCAGGGGGTGTGTAGCGCAAGTACATGTGTAGTACCGGTCACATAAACAGATGAGCAGAACATTCACATGATGTCGCATCTCATAAACACACCTTATTTCTCGAGTAACTCGCCCGTGCACGTCGCGTCCAACACCTGAACACACCGGCACCAAGTCACCCTGTGTACAAGAAAACCGCGACTCTGTACGGTGGAGCAGTGATAAACAGGGCAGCGATAACCTGGGCAGCGATAAACAGGGCAGCGATAACCTGGGCAGCGATAAACAGGGCAGCGATAACTTGGGCAGCGATAAACAGGGCAGCGATAACTTGAGCAGCGATAAACAGGGCAGCGATATCACGGACTTCGACGCGCTGCAGATCAAAGAAGAACCAAAAGCATTCAGTTCGTAATGATAAAGGAACGCATTTCACCAAACGATGCCAGTTTCGACACGCGTCTTCTCTGGAAAGAGCTTTCTCTGAAGCGGCCATCGATCACAGTAACGTTCACTACGATGGTCAACTTAATTAAAAGAAAAGTATTTCTTACACCCGAAAAGAATCATGGACTGACATTTATTTACCCAGCATGCATTTTTGGCTCAACCACACGCTCTGGAATGACGATGATCAGAAGTCTTTTTTTGTACTTTAATTGTGCAGTGAAGAATGTGGATGTTCCAGAGAGAAGTTAAAGATCGGTAGGCAGGTAAGCAGGCCACACAGCTCGATGTAGCCTAAGGCGGCACGATCGATAGTACGTCATAGCACAATGTGCTGTGTAATTATAGCACAGTGTGCTGTGTAATCATAGCACAATGTGCTGTGTAATCATAGCATAATGTGCTGTGTAATTATAGCACAATGTGCTGTGTAATCATAGCACAGTGTGCTGAGTAATCATAGCNTGCTGTGTAATCATAGCACAGTGTGCTGTGTAATCATAGCACACATACAGCACGGCAATGCAAGCTGAAATTCAGGAAGAAATCGAGCTCGGTACACGGTGTTTATAAAGTCTCTCTACAGTCTTAAGATTTAACTGCTAAGTCAATTGCTCAGTCTGACTCGTTTTACGAAATGAAAAACTTAAACGACCACTGCGCGACAAGCCAAACTAGAGTCATCTTATCAATCGCCTCTGAAACTAAACTCCAAAACTGTAAAGCTAATTACGAACACACTCTGTATGGTCAGTTGGAGGCGCAGCCTGTACAGAATAAGCGCTGTTCTTACTGCTACAGCTGTTGTTGCTGCAGCTGCTACTATTGCTGCTGTTGTTGCTGCAGTTGCTATTGTTGCTGCTGATGCTATTGTTGCTGCTGATGCTATTGTTGCTGCTGATGCTGCAAGAGCTTAGCCAGCTACAGCTGGTCCAAGATTTGTTCTAGAAGCACAACCGGCGAAATCGAGTCTACAATACGAAAATACTCTACATCTACTGATAAAAGAAGGAACACAACCCGCTACAGCTCGTCGGAACCAGGCCCGACAACACCGAGAACAAAAGCTAGTGATGGAAGAAGGAGGCGTCCCGACCCAAGGAAACAGAGCTCGAGACCAGCCTAGTTGTGGATGACAACGGTACACGCTCCTGCCCGGCCGTGGGGTAGAGGTGCCAACTGAGTCCAGGTGTTGGAGGCTGGGTGGTACGCCTGGACGTTGGTGAGGTAATTGGACCCCGTGAAGCCCCCCACACACACCAGCTGCTCCCCCAGTTGGCACACGGCGATGCTGTCTGACCCCACCGCCAGCCCAGGGCTCAGCAGGCTCCACGTGTCCGTGGCGGGGTCGTACCTGGGGTACGGGAGCTTGCTATCGCGGGGTCGTATCAGTGATACAAACCTAGCGCAATGGAGATAGATACATCCCGATCTCCAAACTGCACAGTTAATTAGAATACTTTTTTCGTTAAATTAGAATCTCAAAGGGAACGCCCCACGACAAAAAGCACTGAACGCACGGAGACACTTGCGGTCGTTGAACGTAAGGTGCACTAACACATGTATATCCATCAAGCCACGCCAAATCTTAGCGACACCTGTACCGTTCAGACACACTGTTCATTGTCTTATTTATTAAAATAAGGGTACACTGTTCAGTGTACCAGCGACACATGGGCTACAGAGACTACCATTCAGCTCAAATTAGTGCGACAAAAGCGTCAGCAGTAAGTTCTACTCGGCCGCTTGGCTTGGAGTAGGGTGCTAAAATTACATGATGATTGGTACAATAATGGTGTATCAGATCCTTATCTGAAAATAAATGCAGTAGGTAATACCAGTATATGGTATGCCAACCTGTATGTACAGGGTACCGCCAGTATCCCTCTACGCAGACAACTGAACAGGTGCAGTCTATGTCAGACCCTTACGAGAGAACTCTCAGCTGATTTTTAGACTTGAGAATGAAATGCTGATTCAAAGCATGTGCTGTAGTAGAGAGTACGTGGCGCACACTACACACACTACCAATGTACACATACTACACAGCACACACAGTACACACGCACCTCTCCACACAGTCGAGCCTGTTGACGGTGGGGCTAGAGGCGGGGGCGTCGTGACCCCCCACAGCGTAGAGCTGCCCGTTCAGGACCCCCACCCCCACACCTCCCCGCCGCCGCTGCATCGGGGCACACGGCGTCCATCTGAACACAGGGGGCAGTCCTCAGTAATGTGGCACAGCGTAAAATTCTGAAGGCAACATTTAAATCAGTACAACCTGCCTTTTGAGAGACAGTAATCCAAATTATGCGTTTGAAAATTACGTCCTGTAAATGACGCCCTCCTCTACGCATGCGTCCTTCCAGTCTGCGCTGGTGGTTCCTCACTGACTGCTGCAACACCCCGTCTGGGATGCCACGAATTTCGTCTTGAATTCTCCGTTTCAATTCGTCCAGTGTTCTCGGCCGAGTGGTGTAGACTTGACTCTTAAGGTAGCCCCACAAGGGCATCCCAGCTACTTACTAAAGTCATAACTACATACGTCACTAATACTTCTCACTACTGACTTTGTCATCACAACTTATACAACTACTAGTACTACTTCCGCTACTGCTAAGTACGTTACTAACAGCGCTTCTAGCTTAGGCTACTTCTACTAACTTTAACACTACATACTTCTTTCTACGCTATACCTACTTGACTAGAACACAAGTTACTACTCCCTACTACTTACGCGACATTGTCATCGGTTACTACCACTACTTCAACAACCCTTGCCCCACTGCCCCGTTACGAGCCTCCCACTGCCC
>VOMN01025485.1:0-42399 GCA_014899125.1 Orchestia grillus
AATGTGCGGTGAGGGGAATGCGTGGTGAGGGCTATGTGTGGTGAGGGGGATGTGTGGTGAGGAGTGAGAGGAAAGCTGCATCACGACAAGGATGGAAGTGCACCCAAGTCACTCAGCTAATGAAAAACAAAGTAGTTTGCTAATGTTATTGAATTTCAATACGTATATTTGACCGGCAACCTTGAAAGCCGCCCTGCATTTCACTTATTACTTACACGCTCAACTTACTTTAGGAAACGATTGTGAGTTTTCTGGAATAATATTATCAGTTAAAAGGATATTATTCCACCGTCAAAATTGATGAGAACATTTAAAGCGAGTGAAATCGAGTGAGTGTCCATTGAGCAGAATCCTGCGGCGATTGTTTGAGTGCCAACAACACCTGGCAGGACATTTCTCGGAGCAAAATATTCTCATATAACAATTATTGCAAACTGCAACTAAAGTGTCCTGAACTGCTTTATTGGATGACATCATTTGAAAATTTCAGCTCTGCCTCCAAATATTTAAAGGTCGGTAAAGTACAACGAGCGGATATTCAATTTAGATTAATGCTTTATTGAAGCGAACTTAATTTTGTAGTTAATAATGTACGTAGGCAAATAAGGAATTAATTGGAAGAGGGCCACACTAATCATTTCGAAGTAAGGTGGACGGGGGGAAGGTCATGAGGAACTCTGCGATGGCTGGACCTGACTTGACCAAGTGAACTGACCAAAAGTTGTTCTCATGATGCATGGAAGCAAAGTGCATCACTGCGTGCTGTGCTAACATCATCATTTCAAAGTGACCTGAGCGAATCCAGCGGATATCTTCCTGTCTGCGTACTCAAGTCAAACGACTCACAGCAGTTCCTTCAAATTCCTAACATTAGAAAAAATTACGTTGAAAGAAATTCTTTTCAATTGCTTTTATAATTTCTCCTTAACTCTGCCTCTGTATTAATCTAGCACATTTATTTCTGTATTTGCTTGTTTTTCCTACACCTCGACTGTTAGTCCTCCTGCCCTCGTCTCCGCGAGCCTGGTCGGAGTCACGTGAGTAAACAGTCCCGTTGACTTCCAGCCTGACTTCAGAATAAAGAGCAAGGTTAGCATTCAATGCCTGTATTTGGGTATCTACCGAACTGCCTTCAGACATTGACTGATCGTGTGAAGCGCCATACCGTTGCGTGATGCTAAGCTGCTGTGGATCATGTAGTCTGAGGAATGATGAAGGTTGAATTCGTGTTCAGTTGCTCTCATTACTTCTTTAGTGCATTCCTTTACAGAATTAAAGTTCTTTCAATAGACACAAAAGTGGCCGTCTGTTCAAGATGGTTAGCTGTAAACTTTGTTTTTCTCCCTTCCTTATTTCTACGCCATGGCTGTTTAATATCAAACGACGGTCAATTTACTTAATTCGAATTTGTTGTTGCGACACATAGTATTTCAAGCACCAACTTTTACCCTCTGAAAATATTTCAACATCTTGAAATAATTTCCGGCTTAGTAAAAACGAGTTCGAGCTTCCGTGCAGCCGGTGCTCGGCGCGCAGTCGAGCAGCTCTGACGTCACTACCATTCAGTACATCGCTAGGTTCTCCATGCAATATAGCTGTGGATGCTGGAGTGATGTGAGGTTTTAGCTTCCTTTTCTAAGTACTCTGCGGTTCCGGGAAAATCAGTTTGCCCAGCAGGGAGTAGAACCTTCACTTCCCAGCTGCGAGCCTAACGCGGCACCAGCGCCCCGTGGCGTCCACACGCGACTCCCTCGTGGTCGATCGTAGAATGATAGCAAACATACCATAGGAATAGAATGAACCGTATGCAATAAATGTTGACAAATATACCACAGAACTGGAATGAGCCGTACGCAATAAATTAGCCCGAACCAAAACTCGAGTTTGTAGTACAATATGAAACAATGGAGCAGCTGCATGCAGGTGCAGCAAATCATCTGGTCATGAATAAATTCATATCGGACAGAAATTCCAATTCAACAGCTCATTATCGCGAGAAATTACAAAGCACAAGCTCATCACTGTCATTGGTTAGAGAAAATAAATGAACCAGCATTCGGCTCGACAATTTTCACTCTATTTTTAAAGATGAGAGTAACGAATTCAAAAAAAGTTTGATGAAATATCGAGCTTTGCCCCGTGCAGCGGTGCGACAACGCGCACTCGTGGGTGATCAATCGCAAGAAAATGTTGATAAAAACATCCACCCAATATTATTTCAAGACAGAGGGAGTTTGCTTCAGATGCTTCTCGCATGACGTGTTGCTACAAATATAGCATTGTGGCGTGTAAACACTCACGCTCGCACGTTTGTTGCCGCCACGATCCCACATGGATGGCCGCAGAGATAACATTCACATCAGAGTGCGTGTATTCAACACGTCTTAGAACTGTTCTCTGAGTTCATAATTTTTTAAAGAGATGATTCGCTCTCAGAGAGAATTTATTGCCTGACAATGTCTTACAAAGATTTAGGTTAAGTCTGAAGAAAAACTTTCGTGTTGAGTTGTCTCAGCCCTCGGTTGTACAAGCCTCTGCCGGTCCTCACTACGTGTTCGCCAATTACGAACTACGTCTGTCTCCCTTATTAACGTAGGTGAAAAGTTTCGTTGACAGCCATTATTTTTGTGTATTATTGAGAATTAATGTATCGAAGAGCAATGGATAAATATATTGGGGGCGTTAAGGTACAGTGAACGATTATTAAACTTTAATCTGTCTCGCGTGAACACACCGGGGGTTGAACTACTTGTCGGAGACGAAGTAAGTTCGGTGCAGTGATGTTGGTGTGAATAGACTCGTCAAACTAACGCATTGCTCGTCATCCGCCTCTCCCACGCTGCAGAATGATCTCGGCTCTCAGCAAAGATAAAAATAATCATGAGTCTAGGGATATTCTTAGCAGTTGGGAGAGTTTACCCGAGGCTATAAGGCCATGGGTGCGGTGCGCTTGCCAGATTGCAACGGCTGAGTGTGACTCGCTGCCGTGTGTCCCAGCTCCACTTGGGGACTTCTGAAGGAAATATTGCTTAAATCGCGAACTTCTAAAGTAAAGATTCCTTAAATTGTGAACTTCTATTGATCATCCACTTGCTGCTGAGTGTCATAGCTCAAATTGTAGACTTTTGAAAAAATCTCCGCGGTCGTGGAAACTTCGTGAGGCGTAGATCTTAAAAAAGTGAAGTTAAGACCGCAGACAAGGCACCCAAAGGTCCTCTAGCTCAGTCAGAATTAACTGCATTGTCATTCAGAGAAAATTATCATTGGTGCCCCTGATAAGGATCGTCCGTTAAGAGAATTGGAAAAGGTAAGGTAAAACGAGCCCTTATTTGTTTACACAACTTCGCCTAATCTACTGGCAAAGTTTAATCTCCAGTTAAGTTTTTTCAGAGAACTTTAGAATTGTAATATTATGAGAACGACTATGTGAAGCGAAGTTTAACTGCTTCAGCTCCTTGTTTTGGAAACGACCGCATCTGCAGCTCTCTCTACTTGGCCCAGAACATGGATCAGGATTAGGCTAAAAGCTCTGCTGGGAAACCGAACGCACAGTGACTGAGATGTGCACTCGTGGGGGTAGATGTGCGGGCAGACTGAGGAAGGGAACCTCAGATGCACAAATACTTCATTATATTTATTCTGTAAAATTGTGAGGAAATAGTGTCAATCACTTGCCGTTAATTTGAGATACTTCAAGTATTTTTAGGAAAGTTTTATTGATTTCACTCATGAAGTTGCATGAGTTCACTCTATTACTTTTAGGGATCTCACTTAGTTTAGTGAGTACGACTGAGACAGTCAGGCCAGCAATGTACAGTCCAGCACAATACAGCCCCGGTACTGTACAGCTTAGCAGTGTTCAAAGCTTGCAATGGGCAGCCCCAGCGCTGTACAGCCCTAACACTGTACAGCCCAGCATAGTAAAGTTCTAGCATTTTACAGCCCAGCAATGTAAAGCCAAGCAGTGTACAGCCTCGGCAATCCTTAGCTCGAAACTTCCGTACAAGTATAATAGCAGTCAGGTACAGGAGCAGTACAGGAGCAGTACAGGAGCAGTACAGGAACAGTATAAAAGGAGTCTGGTGCAGTAGTGGTACAGGAACAGTCCGTGTCTCAGGCGACTCAACATGTCTCATCGTAGAGTGAGTTCCGACTACTGGCGGCCGCCAAACTTGAGACATATTTCCATAGGGAACGGGACGATTGAGATCTGGGGTTCAACATTGAATCTTTCATGGTTAATATTTATTGCATTTTATCGATCTTGGGAGGATTGCCCCGCACTAACTCACCTCAGCGTTGGAGGAGGAGTCATAAGCTGCCAACTGCTTCCATAAAGCTGCAGAGGTCGCGCTCTTGAATACATTTTTGTTGCTAAGTCGGGATTCCCCATAACTGCTGCAGCATGCGCTAGCTTTACTAAGATTTTTGAGTCTTTTACTAAAATTGCAATGCCTACAACCAGCTCCGGGTGAAATAAATGTTTATTTAATTTCTTCCTTGATTCATTATATAAAAGCAGGAATTTTTTTTTTTTAGTTAATACGGTATTATTCAAATGACTTGAGAAACTTATTACCCATGTATTAAACGAATAAAAAAGAATATTCTCATTATTACTGCTACATTTTCTTTCTTTCTTTCGCTTCCGGTTTGTTATTCCGAAAGCAAACGGAAAAGATTAGCAGCCAAACATGTCTCAAAGCAAAAGCATTTCCTCGTGAGGCTTGAAACTAACAATTACCATCAAAAAATAATTATATTTCTTCACCATGGGACTCTTAAGATGCTGTCGACCCCTCGCTGCAACGACGACGACCTCTCGCCCGCCTGCTGTTTCCTCACAAAACTCTGCGAAGTTTTGTAATGTTCTCACCGACCGCATTACCTGTCCTCATCTCCCACAATTAGGCCAACAACTGGAGAGAAGCTCTCACAGGCGTCGTGGGCTCGGAACATTAGGTGCAGATGGAAAGTAAATTTGTCCATTTCTTTATTAGTCTTGCTCTGTTGAGAGTCTTTGTCCAAAGTTCGTTCCATGCACGAAGGTAAAATTATCTTGTACTTGTTCTGCAGTCGTTATGTGTGGTCTGTGTGGCAAAAATGTGGCTTATAAGACTAATATGTTTAAGTAAAATGTATCTCAATAAATGTTCCCTTGAAGTACTGACTAAAACAAACAGACAGAAAGATTGATCAACTTTGAAAATCTTTGTTTGAGCCTTACACACATTTGACGTATTATTGAATTAAAAATTCAATATATATAGTAGGAAGTGTAACCTTAAAGTTAAAGACTCAACCTATTACGCATTTGGCTAAGTGTCACATTTGAAATTTGATTCAGTCAGATCAGAATTAACTCAATGTTTTACGATTAAATTTAGATTCAAATCATAAAATGAGATACAGCTGATCGAGTCCGGACGCTGAGATCAGGCACCGCGGGGGCGCGGCTGTATTACGCATCAAGAGACGCACGTCTGCGCGTCAGGGTCTGAAGTGGAGGGTCTGAAGTGGAGGGTCTGAAGTGGAGGGTCTGAAGTGGAGGGTCCGACTTTCCGAAGGGTTTGAAGGGTTTGAAGTGGAGTCCGAAGCATATGAAGTGGAGAGAGTCCGATTGTCAGAAAGTGACGGAACCCGCGAGTTCATAGAAGTTGAAAGTGTTCTCGCGCTGGCGTTACAACTTTCACGTTTATCAGTTGTAATAGGTTACTCGATGAGTAATTTTGAGCTCTCAAATGCGCCTAACTGTTGATGATTGCACTGATGAAAGTTGATGATTCAAACAGCGCTGAAATAAATTTCACATCAGTTCTGGTTTCATTTTCTTAAAAACTAATTTTCCTAAATTCCTGCATGCATACTACGAGCCATGCAAAATGTATCTCAAAATGGGCGGCATGACACAGCACGTTAGAGCGGCGCGGGTCGACTTAGAGCAGCCGAGCTAAACTGGATTGTAGAGCGCTCTATAAATTCGAATGGAAAATCCAGGCTAACGATCATTTTAAATTTATTATTGAATTCTAATTGTGTATATAATTGCAGAAAATTCCCAATTTCAGCATTAAAGGAAAGGTTTCAGCTTATTACGAGTATTTATGGCCTACTGAAATGCTGACTGAGAGGCAGGGCTCGGAGTACAGCTAGGGCACCCTCAGGAGACACGCAGCAGCGGCCCGTGCCAGCTGGAGGCCTGGCCCAGACCGGGCCCATTTGGTACGCAAACGCCTCCCCACGCCTCAAGCGGGGCTATGGGGCCCTACTTCCCCACCCACACGTTTCCCTCACATCTTTTTTATACCTGGTCTTTGTATTAAATTTTGCCGACGATCTCATCTACATGAAGTGCAAATTGTTCTTTTACTCTCCTCGATGGGCCTTAGAAGTAACATTTTTTACTAGTTATTCATGATGGTTAATAATCCCCTTCCCCCCATTTCCGAGCTCCGCTTTGCTCCCACCATTCCATTGGGGCAAAGGGGCTCTGCTCTCACCAGACTCTTGATTAAGGGACCAGTTGTTCAATATTAAAAACTGATTAGTAAAGGAATTTACGTTTAATGATTTAAAAAACGTATGTATTGTTTTCGTTGCTTTGATATCAGTAAATTAAACTTCCGTAAGTAATCATTATTCTCACACTGTGTTAAATAAAAAAATTAAAAAAATGTTAGGAGAGAGTAATATTTTGATGTGCTTACATTACTCTCTAGAAAAGATGCAAAACTTTCGGGGTGTTGGGGGACATCGAGAGCTCGAGGCCTGCTTCGATGATTGGAATATAGTCTTTAAAATGTTGTCTTATGACGTGTTAATTTTTTGTAGTTTATTAAGAAGAAGTTAATTGAAAGAAAATGAACAATAAGTAACATCTACTAGCATGTGCACTTCCTGCAGTCTATGGGACACAAGTATTCCATTTCCCTCGTTACTGTAATGTAGTTCATAAATTTATTTAGAACTAACGAGGAATGAGACAACAGCTGTTTATTAGATTCATATCGACTCCTATTATTAAGAATTGGATAGAGCCTTTCCCGGATTATATCACTAGATGAGCCATAGTAAGACTAGTATTGATCAGTCTGACGGTTTTTTGGTACCAAAAATGCGGTGGGATCCTAAACGGCATCGCCCGAACGGAGAATTCCAGCCTAACTTTTTCGTTCCCCCATCAATAACTGTACTACATTTTAAATAATTATTCTTGCCTGGTTAAAATTATAGGTAAATTTAGAAGATCAGGGGGAAAAGTTCGACTGGAAGTCCATGCACGTTCACAGAGCTGGGAGTGCGTGCTCGTACACAGAGCTAAGATTGCGTGCTCGTACACAGAGCTGGGAGTGCGTGCTCGTACACAGAGCTGGGAGTGCGTGCTCGTACACAGAGCTCCACACAGCCTGGGCTCAGCAGTCCACCTAGAGCAGAGAGCGTCCGCTTTGATGAACTAGAACTAAAATGGCACATCTGGCACAAAATTAGCCACTCTAATTGCGATCTGTACTAACTCTATCGAGCACCAAAGCGGACTGCTAATTTGTGGACATCTGAACAGAATTAATAATAAAAAGCGAAGTGTTTTCGAGTAAATTGCCCCACAGGCAGCCAGGCAAGCAGGTCTGTCAAATCATTTGTCGACCGTCAGCCAAATCAGCCGTTAAATGACCGTCAGGTCCGGAATTATGTTACTGTCAAATTGATCAAAGCGTTCAGGCAATCCAGATTATCAGAATTAGAATGGAATTACGAAGGTGATGAGAACATAGAGGCTTCCATTATATCACCGTCTGTCGTGCCCCCATACAAGTATACCGAAGGTTGCGCGAGGTGAAGTGAAAGATTACATACCTAAAAAAACTGCTTTTTCCGGTCTATTTTTACAGCTCAAAAAAATGCGTGGCTTTACTCTGACAGCGTCAGGCGTCGAAGATTATGAAATTTAAATTTCTTATGCTGCTCGAGTCACCATCCAGGTATTATATTCTGAGCCGATGTGCCTGAAGGTTTCGTTTACAATTGATCACTTCTCAGTAATAATTAATTTTCCTAAAAAATGATCATGTTTTTGAGGGCGCAAGATAGCACAGAGTCGTGAGATTTAGTCTCACGAGATTTTAAATGGAAACTAAAAAGCAAATTCTAACCGTTGCTGCATGCAGATCCGGCCGTAAAGTTTGTTTCTTCAGTTTCCTCCTGCCTCATTAAGGTAATCTAAGCAGTATTTAGCTTATTAACTCGTCTTGTACATTTTGCTCCTTGAGTCACGGACTTTGTTTACTTCATGAGGGAAGCAGGAGATAAAACTAACGCGGCTCCAGAGAGTCTCAATGGGAGCAAAGGCAGAAAAACTTTACATGGAGTGCGGTAGTGCTGTTAAAATGATAAAGTGAACTGTATCGTACTGCACTAGTACCGTCAAAACGATGAATTGAACTGCATCGTAGTGCAGTAGTACTGTAAAAATGATAAAATGACCGGTATCGTATTGTACTAGTACTGTTCTAGATAACATGAGCTGTGTCACCCAGGACTGGTACTGTCTGACGATAAAAGCTCCTGATCTTTGTAATCGAGCACATGTACTCCTGTTACTTTAACTGGTGTGTAATACTTCAGATTACAATTTAAATTCTTTATGCTTTAGATAAAGAAACCGGATGCTCAATGTGATCCTTCTTAAAATTCTTTGGTGATATTTTCAAGAATTAAACTCGAGACGTGTTGATGCTGGGTTGAGGAGCCGCTCCATCGGCACATATATAAAAGATATAACGATTGGATTTTAACAATTAGGCATTATATTTCGACAATTATTAATTTGCAATTACGGACTTTTTTATCCTTTGGGAGCGAAGGCCGTGCATTTCAGCCGCGGGTCCGATAGCGGAGTTAAGAATAATTCTTAGAGAAAAAATACTTTTCGAAATAAAAAATCTTTGTAGAGTTTTTGCAAATCCCGCTTGTTTACCAAATTTGACTGGAGATCAGAAGATTCGATAAGTCGTAAAATCTATCGGTGAACTTCAAATACAAATTGCTAGAGATGTTAAAATTAGAGTGGTACTCATACTTCTAATTTAAACGAGTCGTTAAATTCCTTTACTAAGGCTACTACCGAAAAAGCTCATTTAATTTGGTGGAGAGGCACAGCTGACTATCAAATGCTTTGAAGATGATGAATCTTATTTGGAATGCCATAGTTAACAGGCAGATGTCAATGAATCAAAAAGTGTCATGATGAAGGATCAGTTCAGGACAAATGAACTTACATAAAAACAAATAAAGAAGAATGTATAAATAACTGAAGTCTTAAATTGAATGGAACTTAATGAAAATTTGTATGCTAACAGCAAAAAGATTTTTGACTCTCGTAGCAATTTCAGCTCGTACGAGTCTCAGAGTCAATTTGTGGAGTCCTATATCGAGTATTCAATGCATAATGCTGAATATTAACACTTATGATTAACAGCCCAATGAAAATAGGTAGAATTTCTATGGGAAAATTATAATTATTCAATGACAAGTTTCACAAGCGGAACTGACAGAGCAAAATTTGGGCGGAGGAGGCACCCCAGCCAGTTGGGCGGCGGGACCTGGCTGAGAGTATGACATGAAGTCCTCCTCTGGCAGGGTCGTGTTCTTGGCAAGAACTGCTGGCACTGAACGCTAGGGCTCCGCAAAACAGGGTTCGGTTGACAAGAGATGCCTGCACCTAATTCCTGGAAGCATGTTACATGGAAGTATGGGGCCTGGACATAAGTGGGAGTAGGTCTCAGACGCTCGACCACAGTCTGATATTCACAATAAGAAGAATTTGAAACATCTGGGACTGTGAACAATCACTCGTCAGCTAAGTGCTGTAGTAGGCTGTGAGAGTGGCATCTTTATGCGCTCCGGTGCAAAGTTCTGTGCTTCGAATGTCGCTTCTGCCATAAAATGTCACTGCAGTTGGGTTCATTGTTAATTTAATCTAGTTACGTTAATATGTTCTCCTCGTGCATATATAAGGTCATATTTGTTCGTAAAATTCAAGCGACTGGTTATATTTCTCTAAATAGCTTCTTAAGCCGAAGTTTAAAACACTTGTTCTTTTTTATAGCTGTCTCTTATTTTCAGTCACTATGTAAAAATTATATCACCAGAGTAAGTTAAACCTTCGAATTAAACACCGTAGACTTTATTTTATGAGTCACCGGTTACAACACATGGACTGTATTATTGTTAAACAAAATCGACCATACAGTTACATGGCTCAGAAAATTATGTCGGAATGCACTGAGTATCCGTTCTCTTAGAGACTTTCATCCTGTTCCAATTTCACAGAACCGAGAATTTCTCATTAGATCAGAAATTTTGAGGCTCCTGTGCTTGATCGAAATCGATAAATCTTGTAGCTTTGATCTGGCTAAAACGAACAGATTTACTAATGCCTGCTCTACAGACATGCGAGCACCTGGTAGCGTGTCTGCAGTGTAGGCATTGAGTCTAAGGCTCGCTGACTAAATTTCAGTATTCTGACGAAAGCTGGTCTACTAAACATGCCAGCAATGGCCAGAACTTTTCCTTTTGAGCTCGATGCATACTTTCCTTGAGTATGCAAACAGTGCACATTTAGTTATTGAGGATATTTGAATCTAATTTCAGAATTCTGGGCAGCATTTACATTATTTTCCATTGTCGAAAGTTTGAATTTATTATCTCAACGATTAACAATTTTAAGTCACATTGAGAATATTTTACATATTTCGTTTTGTTTCTCCAAAATACGATGAAGTCCAAATTACATGCTTTCCGGTGACAAAACAGGCTACACACACACACACACACACACACACACAAACGCACACACATCCTGCCAAAACATGGCCGTAACAAATCCCAAAACTGCAAAGACGCCAACTCTCTCTAATTAGCAGCAGGCCGCTGGCAGCTGTGCCGACGGAGCGGGCTGGCGGTCAGAGGCTGCCTTCAGGGGTGAAGGGCATGGATCGGAAGGAATTTTTGGACATAAATGCAATTGAAGTTCCTAAGATATCAGTTCATAAGTATAAATTGAAAAGTATATTAAAATTTAGCTTATTTATCTTGAATTGGTAAGTTCGTAGAAATGCAAAACAAATAACGAAAATGTTAAATTTACTTCAATATTTGGAATTGTTTTACTTAGTCGTAATGCAATTCAGTAATGCAATGTTGGATAAAGATGGAAAACATCAATAACAAATTCAAATTACAATCAGAATTGAAGGAATTTATTGAGCTGTTTTTTTGGCTAGCTGTTTTATTTTCTACTATCAATTTCCTTAGCTTAAAAATTAAACTCAAACTTTTAACCATTTTGATTCGAAAATTCAATGAGTTTAAAGAAAGGTGCATAAATAGTATACAAAACGTAGTCGCCGCGTGAAAATATCGCTAATTTCAGGAAGCAGGTCGTGGCTCCTGTAGCAAATAGCGAAGGTGACGTCGAGGCTCGACAGCGACAACAGCTCAATACTCGCGTCGATATGAGCGCTCTCGTCGCCTCAGTGCGGCAGTGAATCGAAGGTCTCGAGTGGCCTATGCAGTGTTTCCACTCAAACACAATTGGAAAGTTAACGAAATGCTAAATATTTACGTCTGAGAACCGCTGCCTTCCGATCCAGGGGATTTTGTTGGGGGAAAATGCATATGTTGAAAGAATGAAAGAAAATCTCGAACTATGAAAGCAAGGTGTCATTCCCGTCATGCAAAAGAGGTTTAGACTTTGGTTCTGCCTCAAAAGCCTGACGATCATAATACAGTATTGTCACACAACGTTTTAAACAATTTTTAAATCGATTTTGAAGACTCATTGTCCCGATCTTAACATCGAACTGTAGCTCTTCTTTGTTTTATAATATTTTATTTCTTATTATTTTCACCCCTTCATGGCCATCTGATGATGTTAAAGTACAGAAAAAGTTCGTGAAAATTTACTTTACAATGCCGTAAGCAAAAGTGATGTGACTCTCAAGTTGAAGAAGAGATAAGAGGCATTGAGCCTTTGTTTCCACAGCAAAAACATCACAAGTATCGAACCCTTACTTCTGCATCAGAAATATTCGGCCACAGTGTGGCGTAATAATAACAGTAGAGTATGTGCCAAACGAATGAAAAAAATATTAATCTTGTAGCAGATTTTAAGATTAATTCAATTTCAAAGCATACCTTAAGGCGAACTCAAAATGTTAAAGATTTTATTCGACTGGGAACGCTAGAGAATTTGTATGTCCTTCACAGTAACTCCAATTTATTCTGACCCTCTAATTAGCTGGAGCCAGAGAACGCTACTCCAAAAGTGTTGATCTAATATCCATAGCTTGCGCATAATGTCAAAAGTGTTAATAAATTAGATTTCTTGCTCAATTTATCCGTACATACATTTGTGGGCCATTTACAGTCAACAGAGGGGCAGGTGTAAGAGCCCTTAAGCAAGCCTGTCTCGTTAGTAAACCTGTCTCGTAAGTAAGCCCGTCTCATTAGTAAGCCTGTCTCGTGAATAAGCCCGTCTCGTTAGTAAACTTGTCTCGTTAGTAAACCTGTTTCGTTAGTTAACCTGTCTCGTTAGTAAACCTGTCTCATAAATAAGCCCGTTTCTTTAGTAAACCTGCCTCGTAAGTACCTAAGCCCGTCTCGTTGTCTCGTGCAGAACTGTCTCGATGAGTCGCCACATCCCGCTGCTGTGCAGGGACCCCTTCTTCAGGGACCTGGAACGCGACTTCTGGGGGGACCGTCCGGCGGGGGCCGGCGGCCGCAGTGCGGGGCCCGCCCCCGTGTGGGAGGGCAGCGTCCCGACCAAGCTCTTCGATCAGGTGCTGCACAACTCAAACTCGGGTGAAAACTATTGGTGTAAATTGAGATCTTAATGGCAGAAGATCTAATAAACCTAATGATTTCAGTCGGTGCTTTGTATACGGCAAATTTTGCTGAGACATGTTAACCAGCGTCGTTAAATAATTATTGTTAACAAATAACTGTTCACGGTCATCGATGGTACGTTGGAGTTTCAGTGAGTGGGAATAAATCCTGCTCTGACGAGGCGGACTTCTTGTAAATGGAAGGTACTGAAGGAGCTCAACGCGGAGACGTTGAGCGAGTTCCTTCCAATCATGACTAGCACAATTTAGTACAAGAAAAAATATCAAATGTTACGTCAAATTTTACTCAAAGAAAGAAATATGTTCAATTACCTATTAATTTCGTTCATAAAGTACTAGCAATGTACTTAGTATATTTTACATTTCCTTCAGCTAGCCATTCACATATGACAGAACAGAGTAGCGTCACCCACTCTCATTAGCAACGTTGTCTATCTGTATCGCAAAAGAAAAGTTAGGCCTGCAATTCATAACATTATTTCTGGAATTATATATATATATATATATATATATATAGAGCTCAAATGCCAATGCACGCATGGAGCGAGAAGATATGTAGAGCGGAGGATGTCAGGGAGGGACGGATTTCAAAGGGTATTTGTCAGGCAAATGTGTCGTTTTTCTGGTCGTAGTTACTCTCCAAGGAATGTGAATCAGGACAGTTGCTTTTTGTGTCCTTGAGTACTCGAGACCACGCCCTTTTCACCTACGAAAATGAACTCTCTGTCCGCTTAACATGTACGAGTATTATTGCAAAAACAAGTATGAGCAGTTTGACTGCAGTTGTATGGGCAATTAGAGCTGGTTTATTTGATGTGCCGGCACCAGGCCCCGAGGCTGAAGAGGTGGACCATGCGATCCAGCCTCTCTGACGGGCGCTAAAAAATGACTCCTCGAGGTCTAATTTGCCGGACGCGGGACGAAGAGGTGCGGCGTTAGCTGCGTAGGAGGGCCGCTGAGCAGCGTGCTCTATTTCAGGCACAAAATACGGCCTTGGTATTCTGATGAATTCATTATAAGCAAATAATGTCCAAGTGTAGATCAAAAGCAAAAACTTGATAGCTCAATACTTTTACAAATTTTCTAGGAAAGCGGAAGTTTTAGCATCATTTGGAAGAATAGACCCGTTGTTGGCTAGAATGTTTAATTTTCTTCAATATTGAATACTTTTCCTTCAATATTGGAAACTTTCCCTTCAATATTGGACACTTTCCCTTCAATATTGGAAACTTTTCCTTCAATATTGGACACTTTTCTTTCAATATTGGACACTTCTCCATCAATATTGGACACTTTTCCTTCAATATTATACACTTTTCCTTCAATATTGGATACCTTTTCTTCAATATTGGACACTCACTCAAATGAAGCTCTCTTTGAAGTTAATTTGCCAGTTGGTGCTTTTGTTTCTTTGTTTGTTGTACGCTCTATCCCTGGGTTTGTACTTCTTACAAAATTTCCTCACGATTTCCAGGTGTTTCCAATGTTTCTAATTCAGTTTATTTTTTCTAAGTTTCTCTTTAATTTTCAAAAGAGTTTTTCGTATTATGAATCAAGCTTTGTTTCAATTTGGTGCAGATTACTTTTTATTCAATTATCAATCAACAGTACTTTTTGTGATGATACAATGTTTCAATGTATACGGGGCCAGCGGTATTGTATACGGGGTAAAGCCCTTTTCAGCGTGAACATATGTCACGGAATGAAAAATGCATGATCATTCCGAGCCAGTACGATAGCTTCTACGGAGCTGCTCAACTATTCTGGCATGAAGATTTCGTGACGTCAAACCGATGTACGACGATGTGCAGTGCCCACATCTGTTGACGTACACCTGTAGACGAGAGAGGCCCGCATGTCTGTGGGAAACATATCTTCGTACCGAAATACAAAGCAACGTCAAAATTATATGCATTAATTAAAACGTTATTATGTCAATTGAACGTTGCCACGCCAGATTTTTTTAATTTTGGAGGGAACAATACCTAAAGGAAAATAAGATTTTTCTAAAAAACTTTAGAATAAATTCAAATTCACAGTGCAGTATATTTTGTAAGGGTGAATCAATTTTGTAGCTTCTATTGGAATAAATCTGAACGCAAATAATTTTCCAATAAAATTTTGTACCAGGACAAAACATTGATTTATTCAATTGAACTAGAGGGTGATAGTTTAACTGACTACTGTTAAGTGCTCACCTGACTACAGTTGGGTGCTCACCTGACTAGGGCTGGGTGCTCACCTGACTAGGGCTGGGTGCTCACCTGACAACGGCTGGGTGCTCACCTGACTACGGTTGGGTGCTCACCTCACCCAATTCCTACGCGCAGAACTTCGGTGGGGGGCTGTTCCCAGAGGACACCAACGCGGGCACGTCGAGCCTCTACCACCGCAGCAGGCGCGGCCCCGTCCACAAGTCTGGCGTGTCCAGCGTCAACCCTACACCCGAAAAGTTCTCTGTAAGCATTAAGGCACCTGGAAGTAAGAAGAGCAGGCTGCTCTCGTCTTGCTGTAGCTGTAAAAGTGTAGAATATTTCCTAAATTTGGATTTTCAAAAAGGTTTTCAACCATAAGCATGCGTTTGGGCTACAAATATTGCGGTAATGGGGTCAATTTTAAAGACAATCCATTTGTACTACCCATAGTGACGTCACTTGACTCAATGACACCAAATCCTCGGTGACTCAATTGAGTTCCATCAATGGGGGACGACTAATTGAAAGCGCTCATTGAGTTCCATCAATGAGGGCGGCTAATTGAAAGCGCCCATCAATGGGCGAAGAATTTTCCTGAGTCAATATGCAGTTTTACTGACCTCAGATCCTGTATTTGTTGTGATGAGGAAAACTTGTCCGAAAAACTTCCAGTCTCGTTCGTCTTAGCGAGGGAAATTTCGTGCTGGTTGTGGCGTGCGGCGAGGGACACATTGTGTCGCGAGTCTTGAACTGTCACGGCTGGTCGCCTCTTAAAATATTAAGTATTCAAATTAGATTGTTTGACTTGGAACCATTTGATTGAAAATCATCGGATTATTTAATGTGTCGTACGAAGAGTTGGTACTCAGCATGTCGTTTTGTTACATTGTGAAATGAGAGTCAACATGATTTTTGGCAATGTTGTTGGATATAAATACATCCGATCTTTTCCCGTGCGGAGCCGAAGATCGCTGACGGATGGAATTTGGTACAAATTGTTCTCCATAAATTGGCGCACCTCGCGCTCCATATTAGTCACATTGTCTGTTCCACATTATTGACATGTTGACGAACAAGAATTTGCACTCTAAAATTATTACACTTGTAAAATAATATCCGTTTACAAATAATGAATACCTGAAACAAATTTTGATTATGAAGAGTTCCTTGAAAGGATTTTGTTGATAAATGTCAATCTTCCCATGGTTATTCATTTACGCAAGGCCTGGAAAATTCCCCCAGATGATCAGCGCTTTATCACTCGATGCGTACCTTGCACCTCAGAAATGATCACACTACCATGGTACTTTTTTGTGACATGTTGCATGTAGAGTCCAGTGCTTGAGGTTATGTGGGACAGCACTGACACTCACAGCACGGCTGACGCCCTCCACAACACGGCTGACACCCACCACAACACGGCTGACACCCACCACAACTCGGACGATGCCCACCAAAATACGGCTGACGCCCTCCATAACATGGCTGACACCCACCACAACTCGGACGATGCCCACCAAAATACGGCTGACGCCCTCCATAACATGGCTGACACTCCTCGCAGGTCAGCATAGAAGTGCCCCAGTTCACGCCTGACGAGCTCAAGGTGCGCGTCAGTCAGGAGGGTCAGCTGCTCGAGGTCGAGGGCAAGCACGACGACAGGACTGACGAGCACGGCATCATCTCCAGGCACTTCGTCAGGTCAGGCACGCCGCACTCGCCTTTAGTCTCGCACATCATATTATAAATACGATGATGATACTTTTTGGTGCATAACTGGCTGTTCAGACTCTAAAGGAAGTAAATGTGAAATGTTCAGAGTCTCGCGTCTGCGTTCCTCATCAGCGAGACAGTGGGAAAAAATAGTCTGTATCAGTGATACAAACAAATTTCGTTGTGTCACACGAGATTTGACCTCATTTCTGGCGGCACGGACAGTATCAATAAATAAGTCTGTGGAAGTGGGCGTCGGAAATTACTCTCTTAGTGCCCTTAAACGGTCTCGATGCCTCAGAGATAGGCCCGACAGCGCGTGTGTGAGGTGGTGGTTGGAACTTGTGCTGAAATTATGTTCAGAGAAATATGGAAAATATTTATTGGAAGTTCGTGGAATGTTTGTGGCATCTGCTTGACGAAATGCAAATTAATCAAGCCTGTTAATTCAAGTGACCTTCGGTCCCCTTTCCTTGCAGAGGCCCCTGAAATCTTTGTATGTCTATAAAATCTATCAATATAAATAGTATAATACTAAAACTCTGGTCGTCCTGTTTGCTTGCTTGCTTGAAACCGTACACACATTTGTCTGTCAGATCTGAGATATTCGAAATTTATACTCTACTTAACTGCGTAGGATATATTTCTGGATACGGTTTAATTTCGATAAATTTTATTTGACCCAACGGGTCATGAGTAGTCGAGCTTTATACTACAACTCTGATCATTTTGCTCGAATCCTTTCCACTCCCCAGTAATGGCATGGTTCAAAGCTCCTTTCTCAGTAATTAAATAAAGGCTTTCCCATCGTATCATGGGTACGGTTCATTGGGACTAAAGTGAATGAATTATTTTTTGCTTTGGATATTTGTCCTGAAATTGAGGAACCACATGAAGAAACGACATAATTTAAAGGAAATAGATTAAACTAATGGAGAATCATTACAGGCGCGAACGGGACTTCAAAAAACTTTGGATCATTGCAGCTTTTATGCGAGATTTCTGGACGATATCATGGATGCGAAAGTGGTATATGACTACAGTTTTCAACTCATTTTCCTTAGCAGCTTTGAGAGCTCACAACGTTCGGGAGTGAAGAACAACTCTTTAGCATCTCCTCACTTTTCTATTCTTCACATCCATTTTTCCGTTGGGAAAAAAAATTTTACTTCACAAGCACGCATTTAAATAATGTAGTTATCGAAGTCGTTCTTGACTGTAATGTAGGTCATTTATGAATGATTCGAGACCTTTCCGCTGCACAGGAAGTACCGCCTGCCCGACGACGCCATGGTAGAGCTGGTGACGTCATCCCTGTCTCCTGACGGAGTGCTCACTGTGGAGACGCCCCGCAAGGTCAGACCTTAATCCCTTCACAGTGTCTGAAAACAGTGTCGGAAGAACTTTGCTCTCTTTGAAAATAGTTCTTTGCTTGATTTTATGGAAAAGCGCAAATAAGCTCAAATGTCGCAGAGTTCTGACCAGTCTACAGAGTAGAGAGCAAAGTTAGCATTCGATGCACGTATTTGGATGTCTGCCAACACTGTCTCCAGACATTGAATGATCGTGTAAAGGGAATTTTTACGCCCGAGCAGACCGCACTCTCCCCCTGACCGAACGACGGGCCAGGTCAGGCACGAGCTGCACTCTTCAATAAATTTATGAGACTGACATTAGGGCAAGAATTACTCTACAGAACTTAGTAGTTTTATCGAGTGGTTTTGGCCTTATTTTTTTATTGAAGCCACTTTGTCAGCGAAAATCCCTGCGTTGCTGGACAACACCTAGAAAGTTTCATTTTGTGATGACAGTTCAGGACTGATTTGACGCTGCCAGCGCTGCAACGATCGCGTTTAGGACAGGCAATTCTATTTCTAGCGGCCACAGCGCGGACGATTCAAGAAGTGAAGAGCTGCAGTAACTCGGGCGTGGCTGGGCCGATGTGTGAACACATCTGGAGCCCTGAACACTACCAGCAGCTCTTAATTTCTGTGTCCTGTTATGCAGTTCGCTCGCCGGAGAGTTCCATTGTAATGACTATTTTCTATCCAGAGACCATTTCGTATTTTAAATCAAACTTGAAGCACATGTAAATCGTTTATTTATTTTAGGCGGTTTACATTTTGCACGCATCACAATTTATAACAAATGATAAACAATGAAATTTGAGCCAGAGTTCAGCATCCAAGCCTGACTTTCCCGCCGGGGCATCTATGATGATCTATAATTTTGGCCTCCCATGTATTTTTATTTTTATTTATTTATCGATGGGGAGGTGAATTAGTTTCCATAGGATGTAAAAGTTGTAGCTGTGGGGGACAAATATTTGTGTGGTAGCCACGTATAGTGGGCGATTATTGCTTAATGTTCTCTCCCAATATTTACATCACGGCCTTGTTGTTCAGAAGGTAGGACATAAAACTTTGCCCTGGAGTGAGCCAGAAGCAATTGTATCCCAGCCCTGCAGTCTGTTATGAGGTCAGTTGAAGCATTTGTACATGTGTACACGGATGATCTATATGCATGAAACTAACGTGGCGCCCACGAGCGGGAACCTAAAGTGAGAGAGGCACCATGCGTCGAGTGCTGGGGAGAGGCCTTGCCCCATCATTCGGCCGCCAAAGTGGCCAGGAGAACTCCGCTCGGCCGCCGAGAGATGAGCTTCAAAACTCCAAATGCAGAGTTTCCTTCAGCTGACTTACTGATCATAAGTCTTGGCTTAACCTCGCCATGTCATTGACTTAATGGACCATGTATTTCAGAACCCAATTCTCAAACATGCTCGTGGAAAAGGAAAACTATATTATGTCTTCACATGTATATTTCTCAAAAAATATCCATGACTTTGAGCTTTCGTGAATTAAGGACTCTCGATCGATGGGATTCTACATCTAGAGATCCTCTAAGCAATACCTGCACTGACGACTCCTAAGCTCGCCCCTCAGCTTATGCAGGCAGCTCAGGTTTCTCCGACCGGTAACACTGTGCCCCCCCCCCACAGCTCCCGGAGCCGCCCAAGCCCTCTGAGAGGGAAGTGCCTATCCTCAAGACTGAGAGGAAGAGTGCCCAGTAAGCCTGCGCAAGCCCCGTCCTGCTCCCTCTGCCATGCACAGGCCGTGCGTGTGAGGACCCAGCTCCCCAGCGGCGCCTCCTGACACCACCTGCCACTCAAGGGCCGTCACACGCAGTGGAATACATGCAGTGGAGCCATTAGACGCAGTACATCAGAGACAGTGGAGCCATTAGACGCAGTACATCAGAGACAGTGGGGCCATTAGACACAGTACATAGATGTAAACTTGATTTTTATGTTTCTGATGAATATTCCTTGTTGTTAAAAGATAAATTTGTTTGGATGATTTGAGTATCCACCAAAGTCTCTCAACTTTAAGGATGAATTTCACAATCTTCGGTTGCGAAAATAAAAAATGTTTTTTCAATAAAATGGCTGCTGAGGTGAATTTTAACAGAATATTATTGCTGTCGATTCTGCCCGTAATGTTGCTCGAATTCTGCCCGTAATGTTGCTCGGATTCTGCCCGTAATGTTGCTCGGATTTTGCCCATAATGTTGCTCGGATTCTGCTATTTGCACTTGCAAATTTTCAGCGTGCGTTCTGGCTCAACTTGGGATGTTAACTGTACGCCAAAATAAGTTTTGAGCTTTAGTGCTTCTTTATGATGAGTTGCAGTTAAGTATTAACGAGATATTCATTTTGAGCTCGTTTGTATGATTGTGTGTATGTTCCAGATATCCACGATGGCATTTCAAGGAAGCTGATGGCCTTTTCATTAATACATTAACTAATTTATTTTTTCGCAATTAATGGTTTATTTTTATTTATTTCTGAAGTTCTTGCTAATAAACTCTATCAGTTGAGAATGTTTTTATTCACCCGTGATTCGATGGTGAGAGAGAGTAAAAGTTGAGGTCTCCCCGGCATCGCAGCGGCAGGAGTCGCCAGTTGACGTACTCTGGAGGCCGCTGCAGACAAGCTGCTGTGTTTCAGAGGCGCCTTGTGTCGGGCGAGCGACTCTGTGAGAACGAAGCCAATTTCTTACGAATTTTAGGTTTAGTAAAATATTGTACAATTTTAAAAATTTCCTTTCACTCACGAATTTTGATGTCAATTTTTTCGACGTAGTAGTTACTCATTGTTGTTTCAAGTAGTAGTTTTGCTTTCCTGAACAGTGACGATAAAATAAAATCTTGAGTAAAAGAAAATTTAAAAAATTGCAGGATAATTTAAATTTTATGTTTTGAATATTGTAAGATATTGGCACGATGGGCAGAAAACTGTTTTATGAAGATTGCAGCCGCAATCAATGGGTAATCGTACTCCCGTTCACTAACGGTCACACGATTTGGGCCAAGTTCTCGAAAGTCAACTTTTACGCCCTGTTTCGACCCAGTTTCTGCAACCCACAGTCCCATCTGCCGTCGGAAGTCCATCACTAATAGAGAAAAATTCATAAGGAATTTATTTTCATTTTGGGTGTTTAAACTTGCAAATGAGTTTAAGAAATAATTAAATCCTTTCATTTCTTGTGTTTTTTCTCTGCCTGATGATAGTAGAACAACTAAAAATAAACAATTCACTATTATGGGTTTTAATGGGCGAAGTTATTACTCGTATTTTGAAAATAAATTACCTCCTTTGAGTGTAAAAAATTAACGTGCCCCTGACACGTCAATAAGTTAATATGCACGGGGCCAAAAACTACATTATTGGAACAGGCTCACGAGCTTGATGAAGGAGAGTTTCACACTTAATTTTGTTGGTATGCTGATAAGCAAACTTGAAAGAGCCGTCACGAGCTCGTCAGCAGGTTATTACAATCAGTAAAGGAGTCTTTGCAGGCACGAGTTCCTGGTGAGAGTCGGGTGGACCTCGCCTGGGTGGCGTGGCCTCTTTGCTGTGTGAAATTGCAATGTTTTCGCGAACTGCTTTCTTTCTGAACTCTTCAAAACTCAAGAATTTCTGTGCCCTGATTCATGAGTTTCTGCTGACTTCATGATACTTCGTATCGAACTAAGACATGAATTTCAGTTTTTACAGCGGAATAAAATGAGAGAAACAAAAAATTTTGTACGAACTTTCACTGTTTTGTATTTATTAACTAGGATCAAAATGATCAAATTATACTTCGTGAATCATGCATGCAGCTTTCCAAGTTTTCAGAGAGGGTTTCCCTCTCCTGCAGCGCAAGCTACAAGCAGAGTTACCGAGGTGCAAACTCTCTGCGACCTCGAAAGTAGATTCTGAGTGTGAGCCCCTCATCAGTGGAACGAAGTGATCGTTGTGCATCGGAGTTAATGAATTAAATATTGTACATTGCGGTAACTAAATGCGCGAGGCATTATTACGCCAAGCGTTTATTGAAGCGCAGCCCAGAAGTACCAAAAGTACTCGAGCGACGCTCTACGATAAATTTTTGATTTTCTAGGTGTCATACTTGAAATCCTATTAAAAATGAGAGTAGTTAATTTTGCAGAGTCCACTGGCTAGCAGCGCTGTGGCGCACGTTATGTTTGCTTTAGAAAATTACTGGCAAGTGGCCTCCCGCTAATTTCCCGCCTGCGTAAATGATCTGCACGCAGCTGCCAATATACGCATGAAAACTAACCTCGCTGGTATGTTGTAAGGACTCCTGAGGCTTACCGCACAACTGCGCCAATCTTCAATAAGGAGGGGCGGCGTGTGGCGACTGATCGGCCAACGCAATTAGGGAAAGGCTTTGTTACTCGTGCTGTTGTATGTACGATTTATTCTTGTGCAGCACGAGGACTTGTGCAGCAAGAGGTCTTGTGCAGCACGCGGTCTTGTGCAGCACGAGGTCTTGTGAGTCGCGGGGTTTTGTGCGTCTCTTCAGAAACGAGATTTGAGAAGCAAGAGAAATGAAGAGCTCCAAGTCTCACTCAAAATGCAGTCTTTACAGAATTGACTTCATATTTTTGAATGCGTAAATGATAATTGCGATGGAATAATTCTGATAAGCAGGTGCATTGTATTTTATAAAAGGCCTTAAAACTCTATAAATTTAACTTAACTTTCATACGTAGTTCAATGCTTATGGGTTGAGAAAGAACATACTTTTGTCTCGTTTTCTTTTACCGCGAAGTCGCAGTGCGTAGCCAGGAACCTTGAAGAGCTCTGAGGCGTATTTTATTCAGAACCTCTTAGTCTTAAGCCCCATAGTCTTGATTCACTAACTTCGGGAAAAACATACGTTCTCCGCAGCGGAACGAAGACAGGCTGTTACCGCGTTACGGGCTTAAAAGTTGCGTGGGAAATCCTGAAATCTTTCAACCAAGAAAGGTGAAGTCATTCCAGCGGAATAATGCGTTGAGACATAGTTCAATGTGTTAAAAAAAGACGGTTCTGCTGATGCTTCCATGCACACAGCATTTTGATTTACCACATAACTTGCACGCTCTTTCGCTGTGAAGTTTGGAGTTTCCATTGAATTACAATAGGTATGGATTAAAAGAAATAGCTAGTACCAATTAGACAGTCTCAGGTGTCATCAGAATCACGGTTGAGCGTCGGTTTCCTTCCTTGCTACGTGACGGTGATTCTGGTATCGCAAAAAAATAAATACTTGAATCTCAAGTCATTCATGCGAAATAGCATCTACGAAGAATAGTATCAATAAATTTCGTAATCTCAAAACTGAACTTTGAATGTTGAAATGAGCAATCTTCGCCAAAAATTCAAACTAAGAAATCACAACCGACAGAGGAAACTATTCCATAGCAGTCAGGCCTAATTATTTATAAATCATGCTTTCAAAATAATTTCCTTGTCTAATTTGCTTTGAAGTGCACAATTAAAGCCCCGCTCTTGTCTGCTGTCGAAGAGTGCCCCTGAAGGGCAAAGATGACTCACGGTTGTGCATTGCCGTCGCTTCTGAGGCACCCAGAGTTTGCTTGATAAAGTCGATCTTACCAAAGGTTTCTAGATCTTCAGCCCGAGTATTGCAGAAATTCGAGGAGTCCTTAAAAGCCTTTTGAAACGCAGAGGAATCGGACCAACAAAACACCATTTTATTTCAACGTAGAAGAAGGTAAAAGAACAATCAGAGTCTCAAATCCTGGATGAAGTCTTTGATGTTTTCTATCCGATGTCGACGAGTTTTAAGAAAACAAATTGCTGGCAGTTCTTTGTTTACAACTTCAGCTTCCTCAAGACAG
Organism: Orchestia grillus; assembly: GCA_014899125.1. NCBI lineage: Eukaryota > Metazoa > Arthropoda > Malacostraca > Amphipoda > Talitridae > Orchestia > Orchestia grillus. Next base: position 24,008 of record VOMN01025485.1, read on the forward strand.
TGCTCAGGAGTATCGTGCTGTGAGCCCTCTCCGCTTACAGCTCGGTCAGCTCAGTAATTGACATTGTAGTCATGCTACTCTCCCGCTGCTGCAGCCGAGTTTCCCAGCTGCAATCGACAAAGTGATTGTTAGGACCTTTAAAAATGTATACTTTGAAAATGGCCAGCATTGTAACTAAATCACTGACAGATTTGAAAATGACTGGTTATAATCATATGATAATCTTAAGTTAGTTTTGAATACTTTGGTGATATTTCACGCAGTCAGATAATGAAAAAAAGTGATTTAAATTCAACATAAAATAATTTGAACGCAATACGAAATTTAATTCTTGAAAAGGGATTTGATGCGTAACATTTGTTGAAGATTAATACCCCTGAATAGTGCAACAAGTGTTCAATATTTTAAATAGCCACTAACACTGGCCAAGACAAAGAAAAATTAGAATTCAAATTCTTGAAGTGAAATCTCCTGAGTGAAATAAAAAAACTCTAAAAATTCTTCATGAGTTCAGTTTTTAGAGCCCAGTTTCATTTCTAGATTATTTCCGAATATTGCACCAACGCTCCCGTCAATTATTGCACCAACGCTTCCGTCAATTATTGCACCAACGCTTCCGTCAATTATTGCACCAACGCTCCCGTCAATTATTGCACCAACGCTCCCGTCAAACATTGCACCAACGCTCCCGTCAAACATTGCCCCAACGCTCCCGTCAAACATTGCACCAACGCTCCCGTCAAACATTGCCCCAAACCAATTCTCCCGTCATTTCTGTCGCTCTAACGTCTCACAAAATTCTTCACTACGGCCGAAGCTGCCGCTGGTCAGGAGAGCTGCTCTGAAATACTTCATCAAATGTCAGTGCGTTCTGATGTGCACGCGATAAAATCAGATATTCAACATTTATATCCCTGAAGTGCAAGGTTATTCACCATGAATGATGTAGGTGCTACGACTTTCAATATATTCAGAGAGAATGACAACATTTTCATGCATCGGTAAGGAGTTTATCACTAAGTCTGCTTGTGCTTCAAAGTACGGACAGGGAGCTGTGAGTAACATTTATTGTCATTGCATCTAAATTTTTTAACAGGTCATCGACTTCACCTGGAGATTCCCTAGCTTCTCCTGTGATATAATCGCTATTTCATTTGTTTCTATAAAATGAACTCCATGACTGTCAACCTTCAAACTGCGCTTCTGTGCTTCTCAATAATATCCAGCAAGACAAAAGTTCAATACTCCCATGCTGCCACATGAGAACACAAAGCTTCATCTGAGATGATTGTTTTACTCGAAATTGCTGACCATCGCCCGTTGGGTGAGGGGGGCCAACAGTTTCAGGGAGACCGACCCGCTCGCTGAGTTCATTTCCTTGACGCCGTCCACACGTGCGAGCTCCCAACGCGATAAGACACATAACTTTTACGGCCATCACGTACAGGCAGGCTACCAGCGCTCAATGAATTTTCAGTCTTTGACCAGTACTGTGAAACAGGACAAAACTGTGCATGCTTCACAACTAGCGTCCGTTTCAGCGAATGTTTGGACGTGGACGGAAAGTCCCGGAAAATGTTACCTGCTGCCTCACAGGACGCATCCTCCCAGTAGAGAAATGGCTGTACAAAGGTAATCCAACTCAATTGGGTGGTACAATACCTGCACAAATGGGATTTTCAATGCATTTGAAAATTCTTTCTCGCTAGAAAAAGAATTCAGGCATTCAAATGATCGATTAATTTTACACAACGTACGCCCCTCATGGTCGCAAGTTGCCCTCCTTCAGTCCATTTATTCAATTGCTCATCAGCAACTGTACATGTGAGCTGTACATGTGAGCTATACATGTCGTCATCGTCATGGAGAGTTTTCTAGGAAGCAACTTGTATTTAAAGGAAAAGTCATTTCCGTGTTTCCTGCAAACGATGAAGTAGTGCCTACACTCAGCATGGCTTCTGACTTTAAAGGAGCCCAATAATGAGATGATTTGAAACGCTTTTCTTTCATGTCACTCATAATTTATCATTAAATATTGTGAAATACAATTTACTTAGCAAAGTCAACCCTCAAAAGTTTATAGGATGCTGTGATATATTTTATAGTAAAATGCTCTGTTCAAGAATCTTCTTCATTGTCATTTAATAGGAAAATAAAAGCAACAAACTCAACAATCCAGGACTGGACGTCCTCTCGCCATCCATGAGTTGCTGGCCTCGAAACTTATTTTATCTAGACTCTATATTTTAGAGGATGTGTGTAACTACTCCCCCGACCATCATTCAAAGCTGGATGAGTTATGGATCCCTCTTATCCAACTTTCAGCCCACGGCGCAGAGGATATCCTGAGTCTCTGAAGTTTGCTCCCATTGCATCGCGCGGGTGGCACACGGAGCGCATTGAGATTTGACTGAATTTGCAATGTGAACGCAGACACTGAAACGATGTGTAGGCTGAATTTGACTGAATTTGCAATGTGAACGCAGACACTGAAACGATGTGTAGGCCGAATTTGACTGAATTTGCAATGTGAACGCATCCATCAAAACGATGTGTAGGCGAAAATTTTCATTTGAAAATTGCCTCAGTTCAAAACAGAATTGATCGGTAGAGCTGTGAATAAAGATGGTGGTGGGAATATTGTCTCATTTTTCTGCTAAAATATCAGTTAGATGATTCAACGATGACGAAGGCATGGAGTTCATCTACAATAAAATTCATCTATTGAGTGCAATGTCAACCTAAAGTTGCGCAACAGTTCCTAAATCAACGCCAAGTTTCATCAGCTTTTGACGGTCGGAAGTACGACGGCCGAGCTTTGCATATATTTGGCGTTGTGATTTAGATCCAATTTAGATTGTTCGTTGAAACTTAGTAGACAGAAATCATTTAGTTAAAATTAGCTGTCGTATAAATTCTTCTTCCACACGACAGTGCTGCAATCAGTAGATTAAAATATTCAAACTGAAGCATTTTCATTTATATTCGTTGCATGGAGATTTTATCATATTGTATGTAATTATGAGGTCTTATTCAAATTATTAAAAATGTGATGACTCTTTTATGCTCTGATTTCCTAGTTCTTAATAGGTCTTCATCTTAATTCTCTTTGGTTATCATGTTTAAATTATATTTGAGTTCACTATCACAATCCAACCACTTTCACAATTGTTTAGTACAGGCTGCGACTCACTGGATAGAACGGCAGAGATAGTTTATATCGCTCGATTGTTTTAGCGAGAGATACTTTCTCCAATCAAGCCTCAGAATTTCGATCGAACACAAAAATTCAAACTGGCATAACTGTCCAGCCAGCCATGACTGTCCAGCCGGCCATAACTGTCCAGCTGGCCATGACTGTCCAGCCAGCCATGACTGTCCAGACAGCCATGACTGTCCAGACAGCCATGACTGTCCAGACAGCCATGACTGTCCAGCCGGCCATGACTGTCCAGCCGGCCATGACTGTCCAGCCAGCCATGACTGTCCTGCCAGCAAAGTGTTTCGTGTTCTTGTAGTTGCAAGAGTTACAAACCGATCAGTGAGTTAGTGAATTTTAAGGTTGAAACTTGAGTTAAGGTGGCGACATTGGCAAGTATCGGTCTTTTAGAGTAAATTTGGCTCCCCGACGTGCTGGAAGAAGTTACAGCGTCTACAGCGAGAGATACAGTACTGCGTTACCATCCTTGTCTGTCAAATCTTCAGGAACAGGAAGACCAAACTCGCAACTTACCCAACTTCCGCCTGCCCCGCAAGTGGTAATGGCCCACGGCTGTACATTTTATATTTTTCAGTTGATTTTATTCTAATTAGACATTGACTACTGCTAAGAGCTCAAGTTCTCATCTTAATTTGAGTTTAATCCAATAAGACATTGAGATGCAGCTAAGAGCTTAATTTCTCACCTTAATTTGAATTGCATTTTATTTAATTCAAAATCAATGTAACAAGACTTAGAATTTAATATTTAGTAGCACTCAAGTATAGCAAACATTCTATGAAATCTAATGTCAGTCCTTTGTTGAATTGCTTCGAAACAAAACATGGCGTACGTCAGCACCTGTTGATGCTTACTTCTTGTTCAACAGCACGAAAAATTTTATGTGTTCCCAAGGGGTTTATTTATGTTTAATTCCACAGAATATTTCCAGGCTTCGCTGGCATGGAACAAAAACTATACGAAGAACTCTCTGCTTTTCTTATTTTCATTCTTATTCAAGTGGAACCACACCGGCCGACACTTTAAGGTGGAGCTCAGTTCTTCGTCTCAGGACTCGAGCTCAACAGCTTGAGTGCGTTGTGTGTGGCGACGAAGCTCTTAATCTTACCGCCGTGCGGAGGCCTTGACTCATACGTCAATAGTTCGGTTGGCATGAAGTCAGAGCTCGAGTGCTCCTGACGCCGACGGCAGCACGTCTGCTCCTACATTTGCGAGCTGCCAAAGTTAGTTCAGGCGCTCGATGGCCCTCGATTTATCTCTGGTGGTCACATCGCTCTCGCATGCAACGCAAGACTGGAATCAAGGCTGGAATTTTTGGAATCATAAATTCCTGAAATGATGAACTAAAGTCAAAATGTGACGCACCTAACAAAAAATCAACAATATTTACGTTTATTTGCATTTGATGCGTAAAACCGTAGCGCAACTTGTCGTCATTTGTGTTTTTCATGCTTCTAACAGAGAATTATCCAAAGCGCAGGCCCACACAATTTTTAGGCATACAAGAGGCACAGAATGGGCACCAGCCTGGAGCACTTAGTCTTGTTGCCATCAAAATGTTTCCAATGGAAGTTTCTGAAACTTATTTTATGCGTTCAAGCCTGCGCTCTGCAATGGCGAGGTAATTCATGACTTTGCTCTGTGATGCCAACGTAAATAATTTATTCATTATTTTTCGTTCGTAGAAATTATAACGGTGGGTGCGCACTTCATAGCTACTCGTAGGATCCCGATCGTTGTGTAGATAATTGAGAAATGGGTGAATTTCTCTATCGTTTCTATATCGTATTGGAGCAAGGGTAAGACTTTCAATCAGATAATTGCAAGTTTATTGACCATTAACACGATCCAAACAAATCTTTAAAATGGATTCATCTTAATAATGACGCAAATAAAATAGAATTTAATGATGTATCGATTCATGGTGTTCAAGTCACTTTGAAAGTAGCCATGACGCTGAAAAATGGTAACCATTTCCTGCGTTCTCGTTGCATTGAATTCCTTTTTTTTAATCTTTAGAGAAAATCGAAGAAGAAAATCGCACGATCAACCGAGCATTTCTTATTACAAGGGTGCCAATTTTTGCAGAAATACTGTCTTGCTTATGCCACTTTTTTGGGCCTGATGTTGAGGTAGCTCCAATTTTAATCAATCAGTTTACTCTCGAAAAATATGCCTATAAATGCGGCACTTAATTTTCCTCTGAAATAATTTTATGACTTATTGAAAAGAACAGGATGCGAGGATCATTCTGAAATGTGAACCGAACCATGAATCAAATAATCGCGAGGACGAATTTAATCTAATACAGTGAATTGCTACGTTGTTGCAAGACGGAGCTGCGTCCCACAGCGCAGTACTCCGCAGTCGGGAGGCGAGGGCAGCAGGCACTCGTCCCCCTCGTCCTGTGGCCTCGTCCAGTCAACCACAGATGCAACCTGACCACACAAAAAACTGTCTTAAGATAGATAGAAAGAAAGAAATGATCGTGCTCGGGACTTCATAAACGTTTGGAAGACTCCTTGATCGCAAAGTAGTGTATAGAAAACTTTATAAAATTTATTATATGCTTGTGAATGCTTTACATGTGTTGAGGTTGAGAGAATTTTGGTCTTTCTTTGATCATTAATACTGTACAAAATTTAAATGATGTTTTATGTGAAATCATATTATACTGGACTTGAGTCTATCTGACTAACAGATATGGAAATCACAGTTGAAAAGATATTTCTGCAGACAAAAAACTCAGTGTATCGAAATTCATTGTTCATGCTTTACACAAACGGGAAAAATATTGAAATAAATTAATTTATACTTTTATGTCAAGTGATAGTACGAAATTATTAGGTATACAAGACACATATCCCATTCACACTAGAAACGTTGACAATTACCTACAAACAATCAGACCCAAGCTTGTGCGACGCGTGCACACGAACGAACAGAAGCCAATGCAATGAGTTGCGCAACATAAAAACAATAAAAATCAAGCTCAGCTAAGCCTCATGCAATCTAATGAGCGGAGGAAATGACAGCGACTCGTTGAGTCCATGACGAGCGCTGAGGCAATAACAGGAGTGACGTCAGGGAAAGGGAGCTGACTAATTGGGTGTTGAGCTCAGCTCACCACGCGGCGTATCCTGGATACCAGGTCTGCTGGTGTTCTTCTCCAGTGAAGCGATCGAAGGAATCAGGAAGTTGGGATCGCATCTGGTCAGTAATCTGCATCGACTGATCACAATTTGGTATATGTTGCGTATTGGACGACAGAATCAACCATACAAGCTCGAGAAGCCATCACTGTTTGAACGCACGGGACTCCAAGACTGCAGACGACAGTGAAGAACGATATTTGTACGGCTAGGGCTAGTAAATTTGTATGAATTACTTTAAATTTTAATGGTGTTTTAAAACTGGCTGGGGATGGCTGAGGAATCCTCAAAAACAGCGAAAACTCATCACTTTTTAAGTAACAGTCTGAGAGTCAAGTCTTCATCAGTTTGCAGATTCATGGGTAAGAAATCGATAATTTCTATCTACCTCAAGAATGTTAAATATTCCTTATAAACTTGGCAGAGTGCAGTTATTGAAATTTGAAGGCAGCTTTAATTCCTACATAAAATAATTTCCGCCCGTATAAAGGACAATAAAAGTATTTGAGTTAGATAACTATGTTATGGGAATCTTAAGCCATGATCAGTACTGACTTCTTGAACACGTCTTTTCGAATGCTGGAGACTGTTGTCGTTACAAAAGGTAAAAATGAAATTTTAAAAAATTAAATTATTCCAAAGATTCAGATCTAACTAAAATTAGCATAATTAAAGTATGCTTTATTCTTTAATGTGAATTTGATTGTTACAATGCGTTTTTGTATAAATAACAAACTTTTCTCGAATGATTCTACCGCTAAGGATACTGCCGAGTCCAATTTAAAAGACGAATTGCAGAGGGTCGTTGCAAGCTTACGAAATATTCGCCAGGAATTAAATTCACAGCGTGATCAAATAAGCACCATCTCTCCCTCCCGCTTTTATCAAAAGGGAAGGCTCGAGTACAGTGTGCTCGCTTACTTTTAATAGCTAGCTAACTTCTAGAATAAGTTTCTGGAAATTATATCTATAGTAGCTGTAACAGTAGACTAATTTGCAATGAAAAATTCGGAAAACAACGTAAGTAGAACCAAAACAACATCGAACGAAGCTATTGATTTCTAGAGCGATTGTTCAACGGTAGCTGTACAGGTAATTTTAGCTGCTCTGAGATATAGTTCTGTGAATCGTAAAAGTATAGAAATCTTGAATTGTTCCCGCTGCCAGCCTGAGTGATTGGTTGTTAGAAAGAGCGCTAATTTGGAGCTATGCTGGAGACCTAGCGATCGCGGCGTGGTGGAGGACATTGGAAACATCAGCCGATACTTTCTGAGGTCACTTGACAAAAAATGGAAAATAAAATGAAGCGTAATAAGCAGAAATTAGAGTGGTGCTCAACACAAAATAAAGAGAGCACAGGTGTCGTCAATTATAACGTACCAGGTGAAGCACTCAGATGCGATCAAGTAAAGCGCGAGTAGACAAAGTATAAGCTAAACGCTGCTGTCCAGTCGGTGGAGGGAAGAAAAAACAATAGTTTTGAAAGGCAGTTTTTGTTTCCTACCGCTGGGAGAAGACCTTCTACTTCCCGGGATGGAAGCCTCCGTAGAGGAAGCGGTTGTCGTTGCCGTTATGAGCCATATTACCGTCGATGCAGGCCGAGTCCCCAAGGTAGAAACAAGCTTCGCGGCACTGCCTGTTGTTGTCCAGGTGGCAGTAGGTCTTGATGGTCGAGTGGGGCACGTCCAGCTGGTGGAAGGCCTGGTTGGAGGCCGAGGCGCTGGCCAGGAGGGCGAGGTCACGTGCCATCGCTGCTTCAGGGCTGATGTCGACGAAAATGTTACTCATTTAGTGACTTGTTTTAGTGAAATAAAGCACACTCAATAGTGCAACGTGTGGTAAAACATAGAAAACTAAGAAGGAGCTCTTGCACTTTTGTTGCCTGGAAATAATGATGGAATGTATCATAAACAACATAAATTCTCATGCATTGAAATATAAACAGTAAATTAACACACGTGCGAGCGCTGGGAGAAGAGCCAGAGTGCATGCCCGACAGTAAGTGTAGTTCAAACACAACAACTTGTGCCACAGAAACGAATTCGCGTATCGCAAACAGTGTAAAAATAAGAATTCATGCTTCAGTTTACACTCCTAGATAAGCAAAATTGCTAAGGATAAAAAAGTTTCTGAGAATCGCAGTAAAGAAATGACAGCGTTTTACTGGTCGCCAGTGGGATGCAAGCAGGGGCCTGGAGATGGTACCGTAATACATAAATGGTTTGTGCACGCAAGAATTAGGAATAAAAGCTGTCAACACCAACTTACCAAACCACCGCTGCTGGATCTAATTAAAATAGAGGAAAAAGAGAGCCGAGCTATTTAGAAAGCATTCAGACTCCTTGGGATCCTATTGACAGCCTTGTGCAATTCATTCTTCTTGACTTTGATAACTCCACGACGCTCAGTGACTATCTCTCCATCATTGCTGCTAGCGACAGGGTACTCGATCTCTTGAGAGCGATCTGGCAGGATTTGGCCCTGAGGAAACGCGGATCGTCGCCTTCTGCCAGGGGACATTGCAGAGTTCCAGTAGTTGGACTCCCGCATGGCCCCCATGAGGTCCTTGTAGTCACACCCGTGCGACAGGCCGGCGTTGATGAGGCAAGTCCGTTTCCTGCGTGCGTGAAGCCGACAGGTGGCACAGCATTGCGGCCGTCCGCAAGTTGAATGCCCGGCAAAGAATCAAGGAACAGTCCGCCTCGGTTGTTCATGGGGATTGCCAGACGAGCAACAAAAGGTTTGAGATGTTCCTCGCAGGTTGGGTTATAGAACGATGTTTCAATGTTTGTGGATGAATGTTAGGCAAGGTTGTATGGTTGAAAAAATGGGATTTGAAAAACAGAACGAAAAATATGAAAAATGTGTTATTTTTAGACGAGCCACGTATATAGAAAGATTGCAAAACAGATTTTCCGAAATAAATGATTAGGTAAGAAATTATCATCAAAAGAACAAAACGTTTGAAAATAAAAGGGAGATATGTACGCAGTTCAAACAGTGAGTGGAATAAAAGTATTTTTTAAATAGATAGCAATAATGTGAAGATAAATAGCAATAATGAGAGGAGAGCAATAATGCAAGCCATGGTATGGGGAGGCACGTTGCATGGGTTTGTAGCCAGCACGTCATCCGAAGGAGCATGAGACGGCAAGGAAACAAGGCACGTGTTATTTACAAGTCAATTGTACAGTCTTTATCTAGCCTCCCCCCACAGTATAGACGGTTAAACTTTGACTCCATAGAACAACAAGCAATGGACGAAATCAGGAATTTCCTTTTCTTTTAATTCACGTGAGTCGAGAGTAGGGTGGACGGTTGTGCAGTGATTTATACAGGACTTCGTTTACAAGAATTTCACATTAGACTGGAGTTTGCCTCCATACTATTTTATTGATCGAAACTAAGCTTTAAATTTTAACAATCTTAGAAAATTTTTGAGCGTCTAATAAAGTGTACGAGAGAGTTATTTTTCCGGTGGTATTGTATGATGAGGAGACGACGCTGAATATACGATTGAGAGAAAAAGACCGTGTCAGAGATAGAAATACTTGAGAATAATAGAAATTTTAAGTCGTTCAATAAATTGAGATATTTAGGAAGCGAAATGAAGCACAAGTTTTGAGCGCAATATACTGAAATTGCCAAGTATAATGGATTTCAATGCAAAGGCATTGTTTTATTCCGAAAGTGTTCGTTAAAATATGGCCTTGATGATTAAGAGTTTCACACCTTTCATGACCTCATTGAGGAGTGTAAGTATATTGTCTCTTTTTAAAAATTTTGCCTTTCACGAAGCTATTGATGACAGATTTTTTAATACTTGGAACCGATCAATTCAGTGCTGCCCATCTCATTTCCTCAGTGTCTCATCAGAAAAAAGGTTTTCTACTTTGTCATTGTCATGATGCGAACTACTACATTAAAATTTAAGTAGCATCCATCATTCTCGTTTTAGTTAAACTAAAATAGGTCAAACTAGACCTGCTTCAGCTTTTTTTTTGCTGAGGATCTTCCTAGTATAAAGTGATGCAAAAAGATAGTTAAATACTGGGAGTACAAACCGTAGATTTTTTCGTCAATAATTTTATACTTAACTTTCGTTCTCTGAATCATATCTTACAGTACATAGAATTTTTTTTTCTAACCATAAAATCTCAGATTATGTAATTTACATTATTAGGTAAATACCCATTGAAGGTAGTTGTTGTTTCAAACTGTTGAGAAGAAACTCACGTGGATGACAAAATGTTTGTGGAAGTGTTAATTAAGGAAGCGCAACGCCCGTTTAGGACCATTTTGTGTTACTGCTCATGGAATGGAAGAAATTTAAATGCACAACGCCCTATAGCCTCTGAATTGAATGTTAATATCCATGAAAATTTAAAATCGTTAAGATATTGTCTTGTTTGTAACCATCTGAAACGGTCACACATCTTGAGTGTTGCACAAAATATAAAGGAAAGATACGGCTGCACCGTAGCGTGCTGCCCCCTGCAGACAACACGCTAGTGAAGCCTAGCTCAAATTTCAGGGATTTCGTCCCATTATTGCCCAGCAATGTCGCTGGTAGCTGATCACCTGTGTCGACTCAATTGCACCACTTACGAGGAACACAAGACTTTGTAACTGTACTCGTGCGAAGTGCCCTTGGTTCTCGCTACCTGAGGACGAGTTCTAGTGAGCGGCCTTGTATGAAAACTTGAAACTATTGAAGAGGATTTTGAATCAGCAAGAGAATATCATTCAAGGAACACAAACGTGGCCATGAACAGTTATTTTTTAAGTGATTTAAACTGATATTTTACAAGTCCAGAGATAGAAGCTTAAAAATTTGCCTTAAGAAACATGTTATACATCAATCGGTGAATCATTGAAGCTCAAGCTATAAAATTCAGTTTTTAATTTGATTTTTCAAACTTGGAAACTAGAGCACATGATTACTTTAGAGCTATCTCCAAGTCTGGTGCTCAATGACGGGGAATGTTCCCTCATTTCTTGCTTTGTTTTTATTCTATAATTTTTTTAATACTATTGAGCAGTGCGATAAGACCAACTTGCGCCATCTGCCTGGAAATGCTGCGTCCGCGAGAACAGTTTCAGGGAAAGTTAATTTGGCAGACGACGACGTCAGCGCAGGGCTGCTCAGATGATCGAGATTTTGCGAAGTTTTATTCATTCAAAAGAGAATAAAATTAGTGTGCAATAGATAACTACTGAGTAGAATAATTATATTGAAACTTGATTGTATCTCATCAATTCAGTTATAGATCGTCATAACGAGAAAATATTCAGAGACTTAACTGCTATTTTTGAAAAGTTCAAAAGAGCGACGACACAAGAAGGAACTGCGTGCTACACAGCTCAGACACCTACGACGCCTCTTCGTTACCGTTGGCAGGTCTTAATTACTCACTGGAAGTCGTCGGAGCAAGACTGTGCTTAGCTCTCAGGGAAAATTCTATATCCATTCGGCTGTTTTATCAACTTTTGCCTCATAAATTCCCTAATGAGAGAGTCATGAGTAAGCATGTTCCTGATAACATATCTGCACAGTACCCTGCATTATTAGAAAAAATTGCTTAAAATTTGTAGCGTACGCTTTTGGAGCTCTAATTCATCTCTTGTCGTAAAAACGGCAGCGCAGCAACAAGATTATACTTTCTTTCACAAGCACGGCGTGCGTGCGTTAGACAGCCCATCGCCTGGACGTGTATGGGCACAATATATTTACAAGTGCAACAAGTATATGGGGCCTCGGTGTTTGTCAGAGCACATACAATTATACTCCCACAGAATTTTGCTTTGCTTAAACACGAAGCCATTGGCCCTGCTTCACTGAGTGAAAAACGAATGTTCATTTCCGGCGCCCACTGTTACCGTCGCTCAAACTTCAGCGCGGCGGCTATTAAGCGCCAGGCGGGTGCTCAGCCCCCACAGCTCCAGCACGGACTTCAAGCTACGAAATTGACTTCAGGCGGCAAACTTCCTCCTTCAAATTCTCGAATAGGCAGAATGATATAAAAACTTCAACTACTCTGCGCGAGTTTGTTAGCCAAAGCTTAGAGGCTCGTGTCCCGGGCCCGCAAATTTCATTTCTGAAAAATGACGTCATTACACGCATGAAGAATTGAAGACTGAGATGACTATTTGAAAACGTTCGTCATAATTGGAATAATTAAATCTTTTCATTCACGTCTTGCCAACTGATTTTTAATACTCGTATTCTAATGAAAAAAGTGTTCCGAAATTCCATCAGCAATTGGTGCTTTTAGCGAATGGTCTTACTCTACCACATTGACTTGGTCTTACTCGAATGGTCTTACTCTAGCGCCACGTCCTGGTCTTACTCGAATGGTCTTACTCTAGCGCCACGTCCTGGTCATACTCGAATGGTCTTACTCTAGCGCCACGTCCTCGTTTCGTTGGCAGGAGTTTCGACAGGCAGGCGAGAAACTTAAGAACTCAATAAAATGAAGTTACTCAGGTCTGCAGCGGCTGAGTTCAGGGAGAACAGAAGTCAGGAAAGTGAGGTGGTGTTCTGTTCAGAAACATCTATTGATGCGAGTAATATTAGCCATGAATTTGGCCAAAATGCTGACTGCCTGCAAAACAAGTCCACAACAGTGGTGCAGCATCCATTACTTGCAAAATTTTAACTTAAGTTAAATGTAATAGTCATTACGAACAATTAAGAAACATCGAATTTATTACTGATGTTTCTTCTGCATTTGTCTGCGTTCGACAACCGCTTTCGACTGTCTGACGGATTGACAGTGCCTCATCAACTGTCTGACTGGGTGACAGCCCCCGTCAACTGTCTGACTGGGTGACAGTTGTCTGATAGGACAAAGTCTCGCTTTCGCTTTGACAGAAGCCCTCCCTTCAAATGCAGGAATTTACCTCAGGTCCAGGGCACAGTAGCTGGATGCTGCCACCAAAGCACCATAAGCGTCAGACATTTTTAAACATGTTTTACTTAATAATGATTCACGAGTCAAATTTTAGGTGGACTTCGGGCTGTGGATAAAAGTGTATCTGAATCCATTAAAATGATTAAAAACATACAAATTTTCACAGAAATCCTAACTAAATCGACAAGGTTTGTTCCTGCCTCTCTCATGTAGTGGGTAGAGAATTCTTCAAAAAGTTTCAAACTCCTAAAAGAGAATTGCTTGATATCGTTTGATTTCTTCATTTTCCAGATATTAATCATGAGTATAATTTCTCAGAAATAATATTAAGCCAAGTCCATGAAACACTTTTGCGTAAGCATGATAAATTTTGTCCATACTTTCAACAAAAATTCTTCAAATCCTCAGAGTTTAACGAGCTGGTGTGTTTGTTTGTTATGCTATTAGGTAGAGTGAGTCACATATATTAGCCCTAAAAGTCTATAATTTTTGACGCTGATCAAATAAATTACTCCAGATTGGGGCGAACGTATTGACAAAAGCAGCCCAGTGCTGGAACAAGTTTGCAAATATTCATTCCTTCCCGAGTCTTTTTCCTCCTGCGCGCACATTAACTGGTCGTCATCTCATACGACTGGGACGCTCACTAAAAGAGAGAGACGCTACTACGTCAGCCCCTCTTAGGGCGCCTCACTTTTGGAATAGCGAGTGCACCGCTTTAAAGTGGTCCAAGAATTTCAAATTCTCACTAAAAGAAGTTCAAAAATATTTTCCCAACTCCGTTTATTCTCGGACGAAAGCAGAAGTTTGGCAGTGCTCGAGAGCTGCTGGGACTCGTATGGATAGTCAGAGCCTGGCAAGCGTCGCATTATAGAGCGGGATTTGCGGGTGAAGGTGGGAAGTGTCGGACGCTCTTCCCGTCGCTTTACTACCGCCTGGAAAAAGATCTAATCTAGTTGCTGTAACCAGGATCGTGCGCTCTCAGTGATAGAGCTCTTCATTTTCCTTTTAAACTTACTCTTTGAAATTATTTATTCATCTTTCTCAATCATTCACTGATTCTACTCCATCTCCCAGAACCACCTTGAAATTTCCATCACATTTTTCTTACACGTAAAGTATTCATATAGGAGTATGTCGTACCTGTACATATATGCCCCTTGATTTTCAGTTTTAGAATGAATAATTTCTTCATCATAACAAATCTTCTTTTACTCAAAAATTTATAATTTATTGAAGCCTTTCCATCTCACCTATTCACACTGTCCTTGTAAAATAATAGCCGCTTTATTGGGCCGGGGTACCAAGGGCCTCACATCCGGTACCACACCTCCACCACCACCCAAATCTACAATGACTTGTGATACTACGCCACAACCGCCTTCACGTACCAAAGTGAACAGTAGTTGGTACAACACTACCCCCACAAAGCAGCACGACCACCACCAGACAGCAGTACCACCACCACCAGGCGTCACCATGACCCTCACCACCACCAAACAGCAGTACCACCAGCACCAGGCAACATCATGACCCCCACCACCACCATACAGCAGTATCACCACCACCAGGCACCACTATGACCCCCACCACCACCACCATACGGCATCACCACTACCGCCCACCTGAGAGGCCGGGTCTGGTCAGCAAGGCGTGCCTCCAGAAGGCGCTGCACCAGCAGGTACTGCAGGGGCGGCGGGAGGCCCTCTACGCCCTGGGGCTCCTCCAACCTGACGGAGGGACAACACAGCATGTTCCTCAACTGCCTCCTGCACGGCTGGTGCTCTCACTCGAGGGTCATTGAGCGGTCAGCCGCTGAGTCGTGAGTGCTTTCTCACCCTAAGCGTACTTACGACTCACGGCTGCTGAATAAATGGTTTAATTTTACAAGCGACGATATTATCATTGCAGGAGACCTTCGTAATTTAATTACTATTTGCTAGGAGGTTGTTCATAAATAATAATTAATCCCATTCAGTTTAGGTGCACTCGAAGTTGGTGAATGTTACAAAAATGTGGAGGAAATTATAAATTCTGCAAAAAGATGTTAGTACGATATTAAGTCGCTTTTAGAGCTGCTCCGAACTAAGTCCTTCCATTACGACCCCTCCTCCAACAGAGGGCGCTGTCAAGGGCCCCACCAGGCACCCAACAGCCCTGCCACGATCGCGTAAAATTTTAACGAAGAGAGCGCGACGTTACGGGCTGTGCTTTCTTCACGTAATGAAATTTAATACTTGTTTCAACAGCAAGTTATGATAACGGAGAGAAAGAACAAAGAACATGTGTACAATATTGAAAGACACTACAGGGTACTGACTCCTCTTCCTTCACTGAATGGAAATTGAAACTTAATTTAAACTCATTTTAAATGTGTGATAGGAGGGCAACAAAACAAAATACATGTGTATAAAGCTTGGCATACAAACGAATGAGTGCTATTTTTTTAGAATATGAACTAAAAAATTCAACAGTGTGCACCGAGCCTCAATCTTCTTCAATCAACCATTAGGAAGATAGAGCCTCGGTGTACAGTGGCGAATTTTTTTTTCACATCAATAATTAATTTTTTTTCTCATAGCACATCTATGTATCTATCTATTTGGTACTAGCACTCTGATCATCTTGCTTGGTTGTTATCTTGCTTGTAACCGTAAACACTCTTCAGTAATAACATCTGGCAGAAATTCAGAGCTCATCTCTCAGTAATTAAACAAAGGTTTTTTCATCGTATCATGGCAACGGTTCATTGGGACAAGAGTGAATGAATTAATTTCTTTGACTTTGGATATTTGTTTGGCATTGAAAAAAGATCATTCGAGGCTGGAGCGGGAGTTTAAAATAATGACTCCATGGCTTACGACTGGCCTAGTTTTATCTGAAAGTTTATTGTTAAAATATTGACAAGTGATTTCAATTCAGAATTTGACGCTTTTCTTATTTATCATACGTGACTAGCATTTGCACGTCAATTTTCGAACTAAAATCGTGTTGATTTTTGTTCTTCACATTTCTGAAGCCACTCAACGCTCTCCAGCGCTCTACTGTGTGCCCAGCGGACGCGGCGGCCAGCGGACACGGCGGTCAGCGGACACGGCGGCCAGCGGACACGGCGGCCAGCCTGCGCCCCGGACTTTTCTGCACCAAACTTCATGCCATTCCGATGAGCCTCACCGTGCCAGACTGGCCAAAGTTAAGGCGCCGATGGAGGCATCACTTATGTGCGAGTTGGTTCTCAGATGCCAGCCCTGTTTTTAATTATTTGTTGTCATCGCTGTTACACTCATGTTGAAGCGTTCGATTGAACGGTAATCAACTGCAGGCATTCAGTTTTGTGAAGGGGATAGTCACTCGCAGCATTGTCTGCTGAACTTGAAAGCCAGTTCACCAAATGTGCTATTATCTATCAAACAATGTCAATGTTTCTGATCATAAACTTGTTATCTTCCATAGAATGACTTAATTTCCGTGTAACTTTCAAACACACATTATACTTTTGTGAGCTGACTTTTTTCTAAATTTTATAGATGAACAATAATAGCTGATAAAAAACTTGACAGCACCATGAGTTTTCCCGTAAAGTTTTGAATGGCTCCTTTACATAGAAGATCTTTTCAATTTCTTATGAATTCTCCCAGGAACTCGCGCTATAGCAAAACCGAAATACACGCTACATCTTTGAAGCCTTATTACACTGTCGCCGAGCCCTGTGCCCGACATGAAATGGAGCTCGAACAATAACGATACAATGTCATATACCAACATCTGCTGATCTAATTCGGCCACTGGCATTATCGAAGTCTTCCCATATGCTTCTATTAAAAAACCCGTTATGTAGCATAGCTGTTCTGTAGCACAGATACTCCGTAGCATAGCTACCATGTAGCATTACTATCCTGTAGCATAGCTGCTCTATAATACAGATCCTCCGTAGCATAGTTCTTTGCAGCATTACTATCCCATAGCATAGCTACGCAGAAGCCCAGCTCTTAGCCGTGTTGTGTAGCCACTTGACGTACGTCTGCTCTGGCAGAGGCTGGGCCTGGGCGTTGGCAGCGGCGGCGGCAGCGGCCAGCAGCACGACCAGCAGCCACGCCGCTGTGGTCACACCTGCAGCTCTCTGTTGCGCCATCCCTGCTGGAGGTCAAAACAAAGCAACTGTATTCCAGCAGAGTTTACTCGCAGTGCTACATCTTGATTTTAAATGCCTCATGACTAATGACAGGACACGTAAGTGCTGGGAGGAAAGTGGACTTTAAGCCTATCTCCCAAGGGAAGTACTCCGTGGCTCGATGAGAATTCTCCGGCGCAGCCGAGGGTAGAACTTGCAATCTCCTCACTCGAAGCGCAGTGCTTTGCTCACTGCAATTTTTATACATAGTAAAATAGATTAGATGACTATAGAATAGAATAGAAAAGAATACATCTGAACGAAATAGAACAGAACGTGATAACAGAACCGCGCCGAGTGGTTTATCCTTGGGGCGGCCCAAATCCAGCGCTGTGACATCGAAATTGACATCAAATGATTTTATCACAGCACACAACACCATCGATGCAATGACAGTGACGCCGAATGAAACCGAAGACCTAACATTGACGCTAAAATTTTGCTGCCTAATGCCCGCTTTGGAGGCTGCAAGCGAGTAAATGTCGCGAGCACTTCATCTCTGGGGATGTTCTCAAAGAACACGTCACCGATTTTGTTACTACAGATTTCTGAATCAAAAAGTGCTTTTAGCACCGTTAAAAATCGGCTGGAAGTCAGCTTTCGGAAACATCAACAGCAGTGCAAAAGACGCTCTGGACATGGTTCACTCTTCAATGACTTAAAACTTAAGAGAGGCCTGTGTAGGAAATTAGAGCGAATCTCCCCAGTTATACCGCCCCCCGCAGCGCATGTCATGTTGGAGCGGCAAGCGCTGCTCGTTAGCTGCCAAAAATGAGGCCTTTGATTAATGGCATAGGAAAATGTGCACTCAGGCCGGCCTCTGACGGAAGACATCGACTATTGCAACTTGGATGACACGACCCCAGCCACAGCGGTGGGGGGGGCGGGATGACACGACCCCAGCCACAGCGGTGGTGGGGGGGCGGGATGACACG
>VOMN01025486.1:0-20695 GCA_014899125.1 Orchestia grillus
AAGCCGCTGCAACATTCCTTTTGGTTTCTTCATCATGTAGTGGTCACTACAATAGGATTGAAACAGGGCTTCGATGGGGTGGTTAGTTTGACGGGGTTAGTTCAATAGCGATATGTTATGGGAAGAAACAAGATAGCACCAGCCTGTGGGAAATGAAAGAATTTTTTCAATTCGCTAATGTAGAATCGACGCATTTAAATAAAGAACCATTAGGAAAAGGGGCAGAAGGAAGTAAAATTCTGACACGAGAAAATAGGAAGAAATACAATAGCAATGTTTCACCATAAAGAGTTACAGGGATAATATCATTGGAAAAGAAGTGGTTATTGCAGTGAAAATTTTTGAATGGAACAAAGCTACTGAAAAACAAAATTTCGTCGCACTCGTAAGGCTTCATTCTCTATTCTTGACTCTTATACCAGCAGCTCTACGTCACAACGCCATAGGAATGTGGCCTTCCAGCTCAACGAAGGAGGTCGTCCCGAGCAGCACAACTGGAGCAACTCACAGATGCAGGTCACTGAGCCTGGCGTTGGGGTCCTGGTTGTAGATCATGTTGGAGAAGATGAACGCCTGGGCCCAGCCGCTCACGTGGGCCCCAGATGAGCCCGAGTGCAGGGTCCGGGACACCTCAGGCACGAGGGCGTGTCTGTTCCTCCTCAGAGAGTTCTTATAGAGCCGCCAGTCCCAATCTAGCAAAGTTTCCTAGCAACAGAAATGAACGTTTATCCAAGGTTATGTTCCATACTCACGCATGAAATTCTTTAGCACCATGGAGTCTGTTTTGGCTCGATAAGTGTTGATCGATGGCGAAGTCATCTGTCACGTTTATGAGTTCATTTTACAGTCTGAACAATGTGAGCTACGATGGAGAACAAGAGAACAAAAAGTAATGGATTTTCTTAATGCATTTTTTAAATTCAAGTTGATTTTATGCCCAATCCGATTGTTCAGAGCGACCAGTTATTGTACAAGCTTTCAGTGAGTTCAAAGGCCACCAAACTATTTAGTGTAGCATCACCTCTTCTTCACACTCAAGGAGCTATAAAGCCACTAAAAAATGATTTAGTGCACTATACGTTCCTCTCCACACCGACAGAGTTGTCCAACCAGTAAGTAAACTTTTAGTGCACCATCACCTCCTCTCCACACTCACGCAGCTGTCCAGCCAGTAAATAATAATTTAGTGCACCATCACCTCTTCTCAATACTTACGGTGCTGTCAAGCCAGTATAAAATAATTTATGGCACCATCACCTCTCCACACTCACGGAGCTGTCCAGCCATTAAGTTACAGTTTAGTGCACCATCACCTCTCCACACTCACGCAGCTGTCCACCCAGTATAAAATAATTTATTGCAACATCACCTTCTTTTCACACTCACAGAGCTATCCAGCCAGTAAGGGATGATCTCTTCAGCGTATTTCCTGGTGACCATCCAGCCGAACTGCGGCAGGATCTCGGACCGCCTCACGCGACTCGTGTCCTCCGCGACGGAGGCGCAGCTGTTGAGGGAGTAGCTGTTCACCACGTAGAGGCTGGGGTCCGCCTCCAGCAGCCACGCCGTCTGGTGGAAGTACCTTGAAGAGAACAAATTGCTCATCTAAAAGCACACCAAGAGTTTGGCAATAATCTACTAGCAATAATTTAGAACCTGTAAATCTTCAACAAATCCTTTCAACCAACTCATGAATATGACACAGGCAATACATTTCCACTGTACTCGCAATGCACCAATGATTTTACTGAATGACTTTCAGAAAATGAAAATACGCTTGACTTCACCGTAACCTACTCATTGAAATTGCTGATATGTGTCTCACTTGATAAAGTCAGGTGAGACAATGAGGTCATCTTCCAGAATGATGACATTGGACGCGTTGACGTAGGTCGAGAAGGCCGTGAACAAAGAAAAACGAAAGTGGGCGTTAAGAGGAGTGCTGGTGCCACTGATGCCCTCACGAGCGTGCACCACGAGTGGCAAACTGCAATTGGGTTACTTGGATCACTCGTAAGTAACAAATCAACTGAGGATCAAGCAACCACTTCATCTGGCTGCTTGAAGAATGTAACACATTGTCAAGGGTTCGATTCGAGACTTCGAAATTTTGTTAACTCGTATAGTCATGAGTCCTGAATTAGCATAGTCATGATAATAAACCGGATGTTAAATGGTCTAATTGTGAATAAAAATATTTCTGTGGAAATATAATTAAAAACATCGAAACCAACATATTTTGGTAAAAGTATTCGAACTTGTACTAAACTGCATCAGATGTAAAAAATATGTTCGTTCCAGAAAATAATAAAACATTGCCACAAGTGCACTCTTTAAAAAATACCAAAATGATAATTAGGATATAAGCAGACAAAAAATGCCTGTAATTGTTGAAGGTGAACACTTCTATGTTAAGATTTCAAAATGGCTATAATTTTCAAATGTTTTTTGGCCGATCTACGCATCATTAAAAGGTATATCATATCTTGTGTGCGTGTGAAGCACACATCATGTACTCTTCAGACTCTCATAGGAGAGTTGGACAAATCGAGGATGATACGCAGATCATTACGCGCTATTGTACTCCAAGAATTTTACTTACCGTAAATTGTTTTTTCAGGTAAGACGAAATCTCAACACCAGGCTCATATAAAAACGGAATTGTGATGATTTGTTGCCTGTCAGTGGAATCCCATAGTTCGTGACAATAGCAATATTTTTCATTAATATGTAATTATTTCCCTTTCATGAAGTTAAGAGCTGCGGGTAAAATAAGCGGGAAAGTAAATTCAAAATTTCCTCATAGAGTGATGCTCCATGGCGCCAAATACTTATCGAAATGAGCTGAGTACTGCAATAAAAGTGTATGGTCTCACCCGAACAGCTCAGCTAGGTGGCTGGTCTCTTCCTGGTAGCCATCTGTGAGCACCAGTATGGGAGTCTGAGCTGCACCAGCCGCCAGAAGTAAGTTCACCAGCTGCCTGACGATTTATAGTGTCGAAAAACTCTTTCATTAGTTAAAATAAGCAAATAGTGAAATAGTTGAAGACAAGAACATAACAGCTTTATTACTTTGCACAACAAGGTGCTCAACACGTTCCCTACGTACTGGACCACCTGTGCACCTATCAACCACTGTTGCGTTATGGTTGGCATGTGCCAACACTCATTTTATTTGCGTTTTCAGTAGATCCTTATTTTGAATAATTAAAATAACTTAACATCATTAATATGAGTAAAGAGAGCGAGAGAGCAAAAATGAAAAAAACATCTCTTTCTGCATAACATGAAAATGACGTCGAATAAAAATTCAGCGCCCTTCATGGAACAGCTAAGGTATAATGCGTTCAGATACATTCAAATTGAAGACACACTTTGGAGATACATTCAAATGTTATAATTGAAGCGACGTTAAGCTACGGACTGCGGCTAAAATTTTCCAAGCAAGAGAGGAACAAAGAAAACTGCAGTGCAAGAGGGCTGGGGCAGCTCTTCCTCTCGACACTACTTTTTGTTCATTACTCACCTGTAGAAGAAATAAGTCTTATGAGCTGTGAGCATGGCCACTGGAATCACTTCAGACATGGAAGCGTACGGCTGGAGGAGTAAACAAGTGAACGAAGTTGTTTTAAAGAATAATGATATGTACTATGACGCGTGCTAAAAACTGGCCATTCTATATTTAGTTTGCTAATTCTGCCATTCCAACATTTCGTGCTCGAGTTCATTTTCCCCATATTTAAACTACTACATTGATGTATATAACACGTTGAGAAACCGTGCACTGACGACAATATAGCGTGAATTCATCAAAAACAGTGGTAGCGCTGCTCAAGCTAAAACTCAGAGTCTTTTCAAACCATGCCTAGTCAAATTCGTACAAAATATCGTATTGGGGCCAATTTACTCCTCAATTCTCGAACATCCTTAGCTCGATGACTTCAAGTCACTTCCTGTGCTACCGAATTGAAGTGTTAATTCGCTGTTGGTTCCAAGAAGCTGTTTTGGGACCAGCCACCTTTGTGGCTAAACTGGGCAGTAATAAAAAGAATTAAAATGTGTAACCTTTGCTGCAACTTTGAGAGAAATTCATCAGTAGGAAGGCCGGAAAAAATCATCTGCTGAGAAAAAGTCAGTCAGGAACACGTACGCACGGCCGACGAGTACGTGGAGACCCCCATCAACGCCCTCGAAGCGTTCAAAGCTTATCTTGAATCCTATTTCTTATCCAGTTAATGATGCCGTAATTGTTAAAGGACATTCTCATATCCCAACGGGGTATTCAAAAGCCCCTCTCATTGCGAATGATCAAATTCAGTTCAAGTATATTATGGAATGCACAGCTTTCTGTTGACTAAACATTTAGAAATTATTAATTTTAACCACATCTACTTCCTCACGAAATTCAATACTAATACAGTCTTGTATACGATAAGGTTAAGTACTTCAGGCTGTACTCATACATATATGTTTGTTTTAGAGTACAGTCTGATGGATGCCCTGGAAGTTGTGGAACTTGGGGTCCAAAAATAGCTGCAATTGAAAATATTCATTCAAGAAGTTAGGAAATCCATGTGTGCAATTCTTAACTGATGTAACGCTTGCGATAATCAACTGTCCGAATCGTTGAAATTTGCCTGCGCACGTATTTCATCGTACTTCCTCATCGTATTGAAGTTCTTGTCCTTCAACTTCCATACAACTTTGTAGATTTTACAATAATCACCGTAAATCGGAACTACTTCAACAACAGGGTTCAAATAAGTTGTCTATAAACGCACATGTACCCAGCTCACAGCTGAAGACCCAGATGAACGGAAAGGTTAGTAAGTGGCGTTGGTGAGTTAACCACGAAGTAAATTGAGTGAAATATATAATTTTTTCAGCATTATTCACACTTGCTATGCCGGTTACAGTCATATCAAATACTGTACTATTTATTCATAATGTGGTCGTTGTTATAGAATTTTATTCATGAAAGTTTACTCGAAGTGCATAAAATATATGAGTTATTATTTTCTAGAAGTGAACTTAAAAGGGTTTCCTTAAAATTCATACTTCATTTATTCATTGGAGTTAAATGTACGTTACAAACAACCACTAATCAGACATTAGTACATATTTTAACGTATTCTGCAAAGTCTTATTGTGTCCTAGGGTACTTTATCATGCCCTAAACACTTTATTGTAGTCTATAGTACTTATTATGTTTAACACCTTATCAAGGCCTGTGGTACTTTATCGTGCCCTGAATACTCGTCGAATTGCGAATGTTTATTCAAGCATGGACGACACTAGCTGCCCTAATTGTTATTACCGGTAATTAAGTGTAATTTCTTGACACGTTTTAAGGCAAAATAAAAATTACCCATTATTCCTTTAAATCATGGCTCTCACATGACGTTTAAGATATATTTATTACTTTATTACTGGTATTACAATGAAGAAAGACAAATTTAACTTGACATTATTGACCTGATAGCGAAAGAAAAGTTCTAGAACTAATCTTTGTAAATTGTGTGGTTACACTGAAATTGGAGAGTGTGGTTTCAACCCATGAACAGGAAAAATGTGACATTTGACTACAGTTATCTGCGCTTCCCTGATGTGCAATTGTAATCAATAGCACAACATCGTGAAGCTCACTACCTGTCCCATAAAAAGATACTTGGAACTCAAGCATCCTTACAGCTGAGTGTCTGAGGCGCATGGGGTCCAGGGGGTCCTCACACCGACACAGCGTCCCGTAGCCGTCGTAGCGCCGACAGAACTCCGCCTGACGGGACCGTCTCACGTCAGCGTACCAGACGCAGTCCCGGCCTGAGGAAGATGGTCTCATTAGTCATCAGTAAGCAGTGCACTTCGATTAATGTTTAAAAAAGGAAAAAACTAAGAAATTTAGGACCTTTGTTAAGGTGAGAAAGGTAAAATGGGAAGACCTCCTTACCATAAAGCTACAGCTGCAATAATCTTTCGTAAAGGATTTTACTGAACGAGCATTGGGTTATTTGAAATGGAGTTGAAGAATTCTGCGCCGTACCGCATGTAATGAGACTTTACTGAATAAAGGAGCTAGCGCTTCTAAGCAGCAAATGAAGGGTGTCAATAAAGTTCCCTAATTGGATTATCACCAAACCTGTCAAAACCGATGCCAGGCTGCTGCGCTGACGTTTACTTAAATAATCCAAATAGCATTAACGTTGATGAATTGATTACATTGCACGAGTTTATGTAGTTTTGTGAGAGAGCTTAGCAAAAATTTATCGCCTGTCACCCTGCCTGCAGTGACCTAGTTCTTTCTATCAGCCGGCGCCCCCTTACGAAGTCAATTTGAAGCGTGTCATAGTTTTTATATTCTTAACGCTTGTGTCACATGATTCAGCAGCGGACTTTGGGTAATGCGGAATCTCTAAAGATATTCAAATAACAATGCCACTTAATAATTTCCAATCACGTAATGAATATCACGCTCAGAAATTTTTCGACCGAACCTTCACTCGTCAGTTCAGTGCTCCAGTGTCAGGTGACTCGTGAGGGTTCTCCTAGATACGTGTTCCCGAGGGATAAGTACTTCGAGTGTACCCTCCGCCATTAAATGTCATTTTAACATAAAAACGCTTGAATGGGGTCTGTGTTCCATTTCTGAGTTCAGCGCTCTTATACATACATATAGAGAGTGGCCTATAAAATTGTATACACTGATTTGAATAATTAGCACACTTCCGTTAATGTAAGTAAAACTTCTTCAAAAGTTGCCTTTTAAAAATTAAAAATCTTGTTAAGTATCATAGCTACAAATGAACAGATCTTTAATCTGAATAATCCTTTCGTTTCATAAATATTTTTCACCTAAAAGCGAATCAAAGAAAATCTAAATTTTAGCAATGCAGTTGTAAAAACATTTTTTTGAGTCGAAAAACACATCAAAAGTTGTAAGAAGGTTTCAACTCACCTTTGATGGACGAACTGTGACCAGGTTGGCCGTAAAAAGGAATACCGACAAGTGGCTAGATCATGGTGCTATTCTGAACAGGAATAAGGGAAATTCTAGTAGACTCCAAACTGCACGAACTAAAGAAAATATTCAAATGGTCCGACAAAAAATTGAAGAAATCCTTTCTCTTTCAACCCGACGGCATGGAACAAACCTATCTGGATCAACATTCCAGAGAATCGTTAGAAAGTATACGAATTACTATCCTTACAAAGAAAAGATTTGTCAAAAAGTATTAGAAAAATTATTAGGAACGGCGATGAAACTTCTGTGAATGGTATAGTTCTTGCAGAAAACAAAAGATTGGTCGAAAACATCATTGTGAGTGATGAATCGGCATTTCATCTGAGTGGACTAGGAAATAGACAAAATTCAAAAAACATATTCTCCTTCCAAACAACCTACCGGATACATTTTCGAAAAAAAAATTGTCGCTAAAAGCTTTCACTGTGGATTAGACTTACGGGAAGAGGTAATATTATCGGAGTAATTTTCTTTGAAGGTAGCATGACCGGGGAAAACTACTTGGGTCTCCTCACTGAGGTAATCGTCCCGCAACTAAGATGGTGTTCCGTGCCATATAAGAATTATTGTTCAAGATTTCTTACGAGAAACTTTTCAGGAACGCGATCGGTCATGCAATGAAATGAATACCGCGCTTTCCCGATCTCACACCGTGTGACTTTTTCGTTGGGGCGATTTGAAGAACTTGACAGATATGATAAATAGGATTACTCATCACGTTAATGCGTTTAAGGAAAATTCTGAATTTACTAGAAGAGCGACGAGGAAAATGAGAAAAGGATGTCAACATTGCTCAAAAAAATGGTGGACATTTTTAATAGGTAGAAAATGATAAAAAAATGAAGTCTTTGTTATGCTTTTATTATTATTTTAGTTATTAATTCCTAACTATAAATGTTTATATATATTTTCTTTTTTAAGCCAAATTTTCAGATAGGTTTGAACTTTTTTGATTGTCGAAGGAATATTTGTTTCTCCGTGCCAGGATCAAATTGGTTGTTTTTACTGTGATGCATATTGTGAGACAACTAAAATCTGTATCAAAATAATATTTCACAACTAACTTCAATGGGAAATTCAATTCCAAAGAAACTGACTCTTATAAGATTTTTGGACTTGAGTTAACGAAAAAGTAATAAATATTCAAAACAGTGTATGCTTTTAGGCGACCTTGTATAGTAAAGTCACATCCAAGTGTTGAAAGTGCAAAGATAGTGTTATGTTTAGTTAGATAACACCTGGAGCGTAAATTTAAAAATACGTGAATAAATATTTATTTATTATTCACCGTTTAAATATTTTATTCGTTCATTTTATTTATTTCAGTCTATTTGTAGAATTATTGGCCATGCTGAGTAAGTTTAATTTTCGCTTGAAATGCCGTTAACTTCACTAAGTGTACCATAGTTGGTACATGCTAGCGTATTTTTTTGCTGTCACATGACTGAGGAAAAGGCGTCATAAAATATTTATATACATATATATGTATGTATATATGTCACACTGGGTGATAGTTGGCAATCAGCGTACACACATGTCGAAAGTGCACTCTGTATTTCCTCCCAGTGCACAATGGCTAGAAGACTTGGATTCGTTCAGCAAGATTTATCAATTTGTTACGAACCCTACAACAACGTTTATGAACATCAAGAAACACTAAGCTCAAATCTGATCTTATTCTTATTAGAAAAACAGGAATAAACAAATTTTTTGCAATTAAACGTTATTTTTACCCTAAAATGATGCCTTTTCTTGGCATTGGATGTACTGTTTCACAGCTCAGTGCCAGTCATGCTATAATTATAATTTTTTATGAAGTCTTCCCACCTGTTGACTTGGGAATGCTGGAACGCACTTCAAGGTTGGAATGTTTTTTCTTAAGGCCTTTGAAAACAACGGCGGTTTCCAGGAAGACCCTCGACTTGAAAACGTCCTGAAAAAAGTTCATTTAACCTTAAAGATAGAAATGCAATGTAATATCAAGAGAAAAATGTTCTGTTCTCGAGTAAGCCATACATTCATCAATTTTCGTTATGAAATTTTACATTTGAAACCATTAGAACGAGCAGTGACCCAAACCTCCATGAAACAATTTTTGCCCAACTCTGTCTCCATTATCACAACACAAGGAATTGTAATAAACTAGCGTTTCATTATACTCACGAACCAAATCACATCATAGCATTCTCTTTCCGGGCGATGAATTTTGGAATCCCATTCCTCCGAACGCACATTAAAATACCTCATTTATGTAAATCAATCAAAGTTAATCCTACTTGCTCTCGCTGTATTGAAGGAATACGCGTAAGTCTGTGTGCGTCGGCCTATGTGGATGTAATCTCAAATATGTGTATGTACGTAGTCTTTCACTTCAATTGCTAACACATAGCATATTTGTACAGTAATTTGCCATTTTAAGCTACTCATTCAATAGTTGTCACTGACAAAATTATGTGTAACTTAGGTTTTTATTATTAAACATTAATGTACCGTAAATTAAAAATCCTCATTTCGATGTCGGTTGCCCTAGAAGTCTTGAAGCTCTTTTGCAGCCCCCAAGTGGTGTATATTCTGATCCCAGTTTTTTGTCATACCTCACTTGATTAAAAAACTGTGTCCGATGTAAATTACTTGTTCTGAATGAATGTTTCGAACGTTCCCAATTTTACAATGTAATTAGCAAACTTAACATTTCCTCTATATTAAGCAGCGCTACACAGCCAACACAAGATACAATGGAGGAGAGTTAGTGTTCCGCCTCAGTCATGGTGAGTTTTTAAGGAGATTAAAAATTGGAACTCAAATTAGAAGTAAGTATTTATTTCTGAATTTTGTTCTATGCTTAGCGTCTTGGAAAAAATTATTTTCATAATAATCACATATATTGACGAGCCATTTTTGAATACCATTGACAGGAACAAGTTTGTATTAATTTTTAAACTCTTTTCTTGCACTGGAATCGACAAATCTGATCACAAAAGTGTTGTTTCAAACTTTCTACGTGAATGCAAAAGGAATGAAACCAACACAAAAATGTCTTTCTTGCGCTACTTCGAGCACTTAACGAGAGGTTAAGCAGGAGGGAAGGTTTGTGGAGAGCCGCGGCTGGCAGGAGTCCGCGATTTCTCTCAGCTTGTATAGCAGAGGAAGGTTACTGGGCATTTCGCATTAAAATTGACCACAATTACCTTAGCTAAAGACAAACAAAGTTTTCCCCAAACCCATGATAAAACTTGACAAGTACGTTACCAGACAGGGTAACATAACAAGGAAAATCACTAAATTTAAACCTGAGGGTTCTGTGGAGGCCAGCCTTCAGGGACGACGCTCATGAGGACAGAAGGGTCTTCTGTATTTACATAGCCGCGCCACGGGAGGGCGTCAGGGTGGCGAGAGGCGACTCCGTCGGCCTTGCCAGCTCCTCCGTGTTGTTCTCTCAGGGGTGGCGTCGTGCGTGCAGCGATGCGGGGCTGCTGCTGTTGGTGCGCCTCAGTCCCACGCGGGGTGCTGCTCATTTCTTGCTCGACATCAGCCTCTGACAACATAATATCGATCATTTTATTCCGAAAAATTGTTTAAAATAAATGTCAATCGGAATTATAGCGTTCTGGCAAATAAGAACAATTCTGGCAGTGATGGACGATAATGTTGAAGATGATATCAACGCATTCTAAGAAATTAAGTTTGATTTGACACTATTTCAAGCAGTATCAAGTAAAGTAATATCCACAGTTCTTAAATGGATGACGCTTGTTTTCTTTCCCGCTGATTCACCTGAGTAGATAGCTCCCCCCACCCCCCGGCCCGCCACCCCCAGCGCTCCAAGGAGCGTTCGCTCGGTGGCCCGCAGGTGCACGCCCGCGTCGCCCTGAGCGGAGAAATTCATACGCCAGCTCTAATGACGCCAGAGTCTTTTGTTATCCACCTCAGAGCAAGCAGTCATGCCGATAGTCGCAAGCATGAGCACCACCGCCATTCCGGAATGACATTAGTAATAGTGCAGAAGAGTTTGAAACTGTTTTGGTACGTGCAAAATGAAGTTGAATCTGTGCACAAGTACATGAAATATGAACGTCTGTTTATGTAATATTTTGCTCATTTGAAAAATAAGTCTTTCCTTGTAAAATTGAAGATTCTTTTAGCGAGATAGAAGTCGCAGAAACTAATTTGGAGGCCTGAGTTAGGATTCCACGACAGACGCTCTAGTGCAAGGAGGACGGGAACGAAGAAGCTGAAAAGCACATCCGTTTGTGAAACTATCACATTTCAGAGAGCACAAATACACGTGACACTGAGAGATTTTTTCTCAAAATTGCTTGAGATCTTCCGCGAAATTCTCAAGCATCGGTGGCAACAGTAAGGATTCAAGATCAATCCTATTTAACTCTAACATCAAATAAAATAATTCTATAATGTTGACGTACCTACAGGTGTGTCAGCACCTAGGCCTGAATATGCTCTTCTATGCTCTTCTTTCTCCGCAGCAGACGAGCAGTAGTTTGTAGTACGTGGTGCTCTCAAAACACAAGTGGTGATAGTAGTATTACTTGATCTTTGACTTGTCCTATTTCACGTCTGTTTTCCTATTCTACCTTCTTATCTCACGTCTACTCGGGCGCCTGTGAGTGATTGGCAGCTGACGGTATCAAATATACAAAAATACTTAAAAATGGACCATTTACTGCATAGAAATGACCAATAACTCTGTCAGACGGTGAAAATGGCGATAGTCTTAAGATTTATTTCCTTCTTTTCGTTTTTTTGACACCGGTGACAACTTGTCTCACAAAAATTGCACATTAAGAGCGTCTTTTAATAGTTAGTAACTTGACATATTTATAGAGCGTGTTTATAATAGTTCGTCGATTACTTAGCCACCCTGTAGATTTCTCATACAAAAGTCAATTACATACACCTTCTACATATATTCTACGGTCATTAGACGTTCGACCGTCATCCTCTTTCCCACCATCATCACCACGAGGACGAGGTTGCCAGGCTGCAGGTTGCCCAGACACTGTGCCAGCAGTTCTCCCTCCGATGGCTGGCCAGTACGAAAACTTCTCTGCAACATCGTTTGTCCGTCTGTACGTGCGAGTGACAGCACGTGTACCCCGGCAGACGAAATGTTGTGCATGGAGAGCACCTGATGCAGGAATTTGCAATCGCATCTTTCATTTTTCACATACTTCACTGCAAAAAAATCATTTTTGTGATAGTATATTTTACCTAAACACACTTAATTTCGGCTCCTGATCCGCTCAAATTCAAGCATTCGCTTAAATTTACTTGTATATTTTGGAATAACTTTGGTGGATTATGTTGATTTCTTGTTTTCATACACTACCATTATCTCAAACCTGTCATCGGGAAAAAGCGAAAGTCTACCACTTCTAAGCCTTGCATAACAATTAGACTCCTTCATATGGATATCTGTACGACTCCTGTTTGCATCTCTAACTTGCACCAATTTTAGCACGACAAAAACGTCATTCACAAGGCCAGACAGCGTACAGAAAATAATAAATATATTTTATATGAGCCGAGAATAAAATCAAACCTAAAGTTGCGAATAAAAGTTAGAAGCGAAGGCTAAATCTCGAGTAGTTAAACATCTAAGGAGGTCATCAAGAAAACATGGCACCAATAACAATGGTTTCCTTAGCACTTATCCAAGACAATTAAAAGCATGAGGAAGTCGGCGGACAACGTGAGAACGTCCTTCGTACAAAGAAAAGTTAGGAAAATTTCATCGATGCAAAGACCTGTGATAAAATTCCAAATCAAATACAATAGCTGTAGCATGAAATGTCCAATATTTGGCTTATGGTACATATGGTACATTAGGGCATCGTTTTAGCAAACACTGGTCCACTGTGATTGCTTATATTAGGATATAGGAAATTAAAAGAATTATTTTGGCATATACATATTTTTCAAAAACAACAAACTGACCAGTTTATCCTCGACGTAGACTTGCATACTGTCCTGCACAGCTGCAATTTGTATTTCAAAGAATTCTTTTCGGTGCCCTGGAAAGAAATCGACAATTGCATGATCTAAGAATTTTTACGAAAATTGATGATAACCGAGGCCAAACTGAACAACGCCTAACTGACTTGAAGTCCTAGAACGTTTTTTCCGATCACCATATTAAAAGAAATTGGAGTCTAAAACTGGGCAGGTATTTCATCGTGGAAGGGGTGGTGCAGGGCAGATGATTGACAAGAGAAGCGCATGGTCACGTCACGTTGTGAAAAACTGCAGAATTGTGAATGAAGTGGGCTCTGGAAAGGGGAAAGGCAGAGCTTGAGGGAAAGGCCTCAATTCTCTAAATTTCTGGGCAAACTTTCTAGAAAGCTTGGGTCGATGCTCACGTTAATGTTAATCACTCAGACTTCTCATTATTATCACTGAAGTACACATTTCAAAACCGGGGAAAATAAGTTATTATTCTTTGGATACATATAATGAAATTCGTGTATTAGGAAAAGCTCATGGAGGTGTTCGCCCATAGGTAACAGAACGTTTTTAAGTAACTTTGGTACCTCCTTTCAACGAAAGAAAGATCTGTGGCATCTAGCGTACGAAATGATTTAGGGTTTCATGACTTTATATGTTTGTTTGATGATCGACACAATAAATTTCTTTTTAGATGGGGTAGATACGCGCAAAATAATGAGTATTTCTTCGCTATTTTCTTTATGTGATCTAATCATTATTCAAATGAAAGCTAACCCTCGAAAATTTCTAAAATCTCAGAAAATAGTGCTTCTACATGTTCTATATGTTAATTAAAAAAAATGAAGATTTCCTTTGGCTATATTGAAAAAACATCAAGTTTACCTCGTAACTGTTCCTCTTCTTCTTTGTTTTTTGGCCGGAGGTAATGATTCCCTGGAAATAGAATATAGTGATTAACTAATCCATCAGAGGTTACATTCCACAAGCTCAAGTGTTAGCGTATACCATTTAATTACAGGGACATTGAACGTCGTAGTGCATCTTCTCCCCGATTATTTGCTAACCACGCTCTTGCAACGGCTAAGAATCCGAGTGTCCTTACAGCAAATTTCATAATAAAAACGTAGGTTTTATTCAACATTATCTACTCCGAAATAGCAATGCTATCATCAGAGCATGAAGAAATTAACAGCTTGTTGTGCCAAAACCAGGGATGAACAATTGTAGGGATCGATTCTTACCGCCAAGCTTCAGCCAATAGTCTGGCAGATGAACCTGCCTCGGCGTGTCTCTCCGTGACCCATGGGGCAGATATTTCCATTGCGTAAAAGTTTTAAAACTTTCTGCAACGTCATGCTCCGTTTTCCGGACTTCTTCAGCTTTGCCTTCGCTACGTGCAGCCGCCGCCCACCACCACACCTGTGGTCCCAACACCACTAAGGAGATCCACGCTCCTACTGCTACGACGCGTTGCATCTGCGCCGGAGAGCGAAACCGTTTTGCGAAAAAGCGTTAGTTTATAAATGTCTCATCGTAAGGAACTGTTTAATAGTTCAAACTGCTCGAAAAAAAAATTCCTCTTACTATCGCATTCACACTAAGTTTCCGGGGACATAGTTTATTACAGCGATCTTCTTTTACAAGTGTAGAAGAGAAAAGTGGACGGACTGTTCAGAACGAAATGAAAATAAAATTACTATACAGATATTTGGTAAATTTTTAAAATCTTTGAACTTTGTAAAATTTCCATCAAAAAGCGTTCACAATTCTGCGTTTGATCTTCATGGCCATTAACGATGGAGGTGCTCTCGGACTCACGTCGTTCGCGCATTGACTGCTAGACGAACATTCAAAAACACTGAAAGTCTAACAATATACACGTACATGGATATTACTTGACGAGAAAGTGTTGATCGAGGGGACCGCTGATATTACGAGGAATACTATTTTATTTCAGAATTTTCCTCGAATACCAGGAAGACGAAGCCACCACGGAGGTGGTTTATCAAGATGTTGCAGTCCGTAGCTCACTCGTCCTCCCGGTCGCTGCTCTCTAGCTTCTATGCTGAGCTCGTGGTCTCGTTTCAATGAGCTAAAATGACTGCATAACTGATGGCTCATCAGACCTCTTCTTCGTGGCCACATTCACAAAAATAGTTGATTGGTAAAACGACGTCCATATTTTATCTTCAATTAAATAAATTGAAATTCATAGTTGGCCCGCATCAATTCCTTCAGTATCCGGCCTGCATTAGCTTAATGAGAGTTGCAAATTCAGTTTCCTAGACAAAAATCAACGGACGCATGCTCTTCCGAAGGCCAAGTTTTGACTTCATGTGGTGGACAGCAGTGCTGAGAGCCATGCTGGGAGCTGGTCTGTTAGCGGCTTCTCCTGGCATGAGTAGGTCCAAGTATCTAAGAGGAAGGAACGATCGATTTTATGCAAGCAGCCATGAGGGCTTCAGGGGGCAAACAAGATGGACGGAAATAACGGAAGCAACCAGAACTCATTTGACAGAAATAGAAGAAACGTCGTCTCTACCCCATCATTGGCTTCGGCTCGGAAGTGAGTGGAAGTATTTTAATTTGAGAAAATTCTCTGAACAACTCCAAAGTGTATCTTTTTATAAATGGTTTCCATTGCCAAGATTGTAAATCTGGTGAACTGTTTATGACGACATGGTCGTAAAAAAGGAATCTCTCATATCCCCGGCTTATCAGCGCGCGCGCTGTACGTCACCCTAGGATCCACGCATGGTGTCCCATTTGTATTGTACATCACACTAGGATTCATGTGTGCATCACATTTGTGCAGTCTATCGCACAAGGATCGAAACATCGCATCACATTTGTGTTGTACATCACTCCAGGGTTTATGCATGGCATCACATTTGTGCTGTACATCACACCAGGGTCCATGCTTGGTATCACATTCGCGATGTACATCACTCTAGTATTCTGGCATGGCGCCACCCTCATTAACGCTGAGTTGGTCTGCTGGGGTGGTCTGTCGCCCCAATTTCGGTTAGACCCCTGTACTTCACGTGTAGTGTCCAGAGTTACCGCGTTTTCAGACCTCAGGAGACTAGCGCAGGACTAAAACTGGCC
Source organism: Orchestia grillus (assembly GCA_014899125.1). Taxonomy (NCBI): domain Eukaryota; kingdom Metazoa; phylum Arthropoda; class Malacostraca; order Amphipoda; family Talitridae; genus Orchestia; species Orchestia grillus. The sequence continues at coordinate 16,091 of VOMN01025486.1, forward strand.
TTATGTTCGCAGGAGATCGCAACCTACGACCCCGGAGTGGGAGGCGACCGCTGCACTCTCGAGGTAACAAAGTAGAGAGTAGCACAAGGCCTGCGTGTGTGTGTTGGCAGTCACGATGTTCCATGAAGGGTGCCGAATTCGAACTCTGAGGCACGCACTTCTATGATGTTAACCATGCTTTCGTTGTTTTGCTTTCTTTATGTGTTCAGATTGTTGGTATTTAGTTATTTTAATAATTAAAACATCTGGTTTTTCGTTAACTCAAATAAAATGAGTGTCAACATAGAGGCCAACCATAACGTAACAATGGTAAAATGGTTCCCCGGTGGCCTGAAGTTAGGACAACGTGTTAAGTAAAGTAAGAATGATTGGTAAATAAAGTAAAATAATAACGTATAGCAAAGTAAATTATGTCCGCAATGCTTATTCGAAAATTGTTTATAGTAAATCTGAGAAGTAACCTTAAATGCTTACGTAAAGCACAGTCAGAAAATTAGGCAAGTTTGGTTTAAAAAGTATGTACATTGTGAGTCGAATACTACGATCCCTTTTTAGCTTGATTTGTTTGATGCTAATATCACTTGTTTCTATATATATTTTTAACAAACGTTTAATGTTTTAAACTCGTAAAAAATTAAAAAAAAACAATATAAAAACAGGCAATCAATGTATCAAAAAGAGTAAATAGAAGAGAGTTTATTGTCGATAGACTCTCACTGTATGATCCCATAGACAAGATAACTTCTTCCTCCCAGTCAAGGGTGCTGCATCGATTCAACTGGTATAAAATTATTCCCTCGAAGTATTTTGAACTTATTTTCAGCACTCTGCTTTCGACAGCCTCTGAGTTGGCTTGCGCTCTGTGTCTGTATGTCAACACTGGCGACATAATCTGTAACAGGCCAGTGTAGGAACAGGCTACTATAGCACCAGGCTACTGTAGCCCCAGGCTACTATAGCACCAGGCTACTGTAGCCCAAGGCTACTGTAGCCCCAGGCTACTGTAGCCCAAGGCTACTGTAGCCCCAGGCTACTATAGCACCAGGCTACTGTAGCCCCAGGCTACTGTAGCACCAGGCTACTGTAGCACCAGGCTACTGTAGCTCCAGGCTACTGTAGCACCAGGCTACTGTAGCCCCAGGCTGCTACTGTAGCACCAGGTGTTATGCGGCTACCTATCCACCTTGGATTGCTGGCAGCAATTGTTTTGAGTCGTTTCTTGGGAGGTTATTTCCTGTTTAAATGAAGTTAATATATGCGTGGCAATGTGTCTCGCTACTTTAGTTTCCGCCAAACCAGGCCGCGGCTCACGAGGTATTTTATTTCACGATATCGAGGTAAGCTGCCACCAGCCGTGGGTGTCCACGAGAAATTATGCATCAATGTAATATCGTTGATTATATTAATCAGACATATTTATTTCTTCGCAAATGATCTTAAATTAACAGTACTATACGAACTTATTGATGCGTGTCGAGGAGTCAAGGTCTATTGAGTTGAGGCTTCTTTTTTCATGTTTCTCATAATAATGGACTTGTCTTGAAATTTAGTGAACAACCTTTGGAAAAGATAACTTCAGAAATATATCCAGAGCTTTTCAAAGCTCACCTATCAATTAACTATTCAGAATAAAGGAAGCGATTCACCGGGAAGTTTCTTGTTTTAATGAATAAACTCTATTCTAATTGAGCACATTGAAAGCAAAATTCTATCGAGTTAACGATACTGAAATACTGGATCTATATGTGACATTTAGAGGGTTATCACCTTTCAGTGAGAATATAATTGGGACATTAACGTATTATTGCTAGATTTATTCGTAAACACTGGAGATACGACCAGCACGCCATGAGACGCTGAAAAAGAAGCTGATTTAATGAACACGGCTAGGAGACAATACGCAACTTTCGGCGATGCGCTGCTGAAGAGGAGATGGACATATGTAAATACCAAGTCCTTGATACGACTTTGGGACGCTGGAGACTCCTGATAAGAACACGCAACTGCATACTCCGATTAACGCCTTGCGTGATATGTGGATGTAGACTCCTCAAAGTTTGTTTGTTAGGAAATTCATCGAGGAATCATATCTTGAAACGTGAACGGCCTCTCGATGATCGAAATAAGAGCCAGGAGGCCGAGCATGTCGCACAATATCGTTCACGGAGTGCGTCCCCGACTAGAGCGACCAATCCTCAAGGCGTCCCCAAGGTTTCGGGCCACGCCCGCTCCCTGCAGTTAGGGTTAACTCTTTTACTGTATCGATACAGGTACGTCGAGATCTTTAGAATCGATAATGATATCCTAATCCTTAAAAAAGGTGCAGTAGGCATTCAAATTTGAAAGAGACAAACAGAAGGTTTATCTGACTGATATTCGTAGTTAATATATATATATATATATTCAATAAAATATTCAAATATGCATAGATATCAGACATTTCAAGTCCAGGGCTTGGGGGTGGGTGATGGAAAGAAGGTAGTCTTCGTCTGGACTAGTTCGTTCGAGTAGATGTTTGATTGGGTAGATGTTTGCCTTGTGCGTAAGATGCCTGTTGTCTAACGATTTTCCCTCTCGAGCGTGGATATTCAGGCCCGCTCGCGCCTGTCTTTGCAGCCTAATATTTTTCCTTAAATGGTCTCCAAGGGTGGAGATATGTAGATACGAGCATTGTTATAATTTTCTTCTTCTTTGAGTACGCGCTCAGCGTCCATAACACAGGCTATAGCACCAGGCTTCAGCTGCACCAGGCTACAAAACTACGTTCACAAGTCAACAGGAAGGCAGTTTGTGTATCACGTGTTTGATGTGATACTCAGTCCACAGTGGAGCCCACGATGCCTTCGTCATAAACCCGCCACAAATTTATCTCCGTGTAAGAATACTTTACTTATATTTAAAATAAGTTTGTGAATCTCTTGGAGAATCAAATTTAAAAAAGGTTTTCCGTCCCACAGGAGGAAAAAAGAGTTTTTTCGAAGTTCGAGTGGCTGTTGTTGGAGACAACGTCGATATTTACGTCGAGAAGGGGAAGGTTAGTTCAGTCGTCTTCACTGAAATGACGTACCAACAAACGTTTGCACCTCGTTCTGTTGCACCACATAATGCTGCACCACACTGTTGCCTCACATACTGCTGAACCACACTATTGCATCACATACTGCTGCACCACACTGTTGCACCACATAATGCTGCACCACACTGTTGCATCACATACTGCTGCACCACGTACTGCTGCAACACACATCGTTGCACCACACACTGTTACAAAACACATTGTTGCACCACATACTGCTGCACCATACACTGTTGCACCACATACTTTTTTTAGTACTATGCGCTCGAAATCACTTCTCTCGCTAATCACAAAGCCTGCACGTATTTTGTTAGACTCTGACACAGTAATTGACAATTTATTCATAACATATCCAACGAAATTTTCCTCAGGAGTACTGACTTTTGATCTATCCGACCATTTTGAGTGTTTTTGATTAAAGAGAACATATTCAATGCGAGCAATGAGGTGCAGGCTGAAACTTATCAATATCGTAGAATAAATGAGTCTAACCTACGAACAATTCGCACTATTGTAAGAAAAAAAGAAAAATTGTTTATTCTAAATTTTGAGGAATCAGGGGATTCCTCCTAGGGGAACCAGTTCCTTCACTTAAAACGTAAATAAACAAAAAAAACGATGCCACAAATATTGACAATGCATTGTAAAATCTGACCAATATGATCAACTTTGCACATAATCATTACTGCCCTCTTGTCACACGTACAATCACACAAAAAATAGGCAAAAACCTTGGATTACTCGAGATTTCATCAACAATATGAAAAAACGGCATGCGTACCTTGTTTTACTTCACGAAGGGAAATTACTTCAGCTGTATTCAACAGGTTCAAAAACTACACAACGAATCAAGTTAAAATTTCAAAGAAAAATTATTTCGAGCTAAAATTTTCTCAATTGAAAAATGACACCAAAAATTTGGAACCTGCTAAATTCAATCTACCGACCAAAACAACGTGCGAGGAACAAAACTGAATCAATTAATCAAGATGGTAAAACATATATAGGGCAAATAGAAGTAGCAAACCTCTTCAAGAACTTTTCCGTGAATATAAGCAAAAACATTGCTGACTCTATTATCACAGATTCCACTCAGCACTTAAAATACATGACACCTATCCAAGAAAATAATTCACTTTTCTTCGCACCTACAAATGTTTTCGTTGTGCACGACGTCATAAATACATTAAAAAATAAATCAAGTGCATTGAAATTGTTCCCTGCAAAAATATTGAAGTAGATAGCTGATTTAAAATCTCCATCCCTTGCAGAGATCATTAATTCTTCTCTTACTTTGGGTATTTTTCCAGACTCCCTAAAAATTGCCGCGTGACTCCCATCTTCTAGAGTGGGGAAAAACCTGTGTCAACAATTATGGACCTATCTCTGTCCTTCCAAACTTCAGTAAAATGTTTGAAAAAATTCTCTACAAAAAATCTGTACTTCTACTTTGTTGTACAAACATTAAGCCTTCCGTTCCAAGGAATCAACAACGCAGGCCATTCTCAATCACCTACAATATCTTTATT
>VOMN01025508.1:0-10963 GCA_014899125.1 Orchestia grillus
CAAATGCACTACTTACTACTGGCAGAGGTCATTGAAATATAGAAATAGGACCACATAATATACACTAGGATACAGCACCGAACATCGCGTCGACAGGCGAGAACCACAGCAGAAGTGGTGTCCTACTTTCAGAAGTGATTGTTGCGAGGGATGATTGCAAACCTGCACGTACGAGAGCGTTGCCAGGAGTGAAGTGTGCTGTTCGCAGGTAGTGGTTAATTCGGTTTACCAAAGTTGTGGCAGTACAGCCATATTACGGATGAAAACTAACGAGTTATGAGAAAATTGACAATTAAAAGAGTGATCTAATTTATAAGGGAGGGATAAGGCTGTGGGTTAGTTAATAAGATAGCTGGATGAATAAATGAAAAAAAACTGCGGATATCTCCAACTAGACATCTTAGAGCAAAGATCCTGGGGGTCCTTTACTCAAATAAACTATTTTAAGCGTGTATCAGCACGGCAGTCACCCCTTGGTGACAAATTCGTTCCAAAATATTAAAGTTAAAGCGGTTTTGCTCTTAGATAACGTTTTCTTCGAGACCTTATGAACAGGCATTCACCTTGTTGATGTATTCAGCACCTACAAATTTACATTCGCTCACACGTGCTCAGGTAAATCCGCTGGCTACGTAAATACGTGGGGACGAAAATCCGAACACCAAGCAAAAACCCTTTCGAAAATGTTCGCACAAAATTTGAATACAGAAAAAACTCTGATTTTTCCCATAACAAGAAAGTTTAATGACAAAATTACAAAAAAGACCCATTGGAAATGTGGATTTTAGAGAACTCAACTATAGCTTCAGTTTCGTTAGAAGTTCACATTGAACTAGGGCATTTTTGTCATGGCGAGTCGTAGTGCAGTCACCACAGCCACGTGCTCACTACACCACAGCCACTCGCCCACTACACCACATCCACGTGCCCACAACATCACAACCACGCGCCCACTANACCACGCGCCCACTATACCTCAACCACGCGCCCACTATACCGTAATCAAGCGCCCACTATACCTCAACCACGCGCCCACTATACCTCTACCACGCACCCAGTACACCTCAACCACGCGCCCACTATACCTCAACCACGCACCCAGTACACCGCAACCACGCGCCCACTACACCACAACTACGCGCCCACTACGCCGCAACCTTGACCCACTACCGCCAAACGTATTCGGTAGTTGCATATCATTTTCTTATATCATACAACTTTAATATTGAGGGCAAATTAATGCTACATCACGTATCAAACAAGCAAGAACTGTACGCCAATATTGCCGTGTACGTAGGCAGCATTCTGCTGTAACGAATATACAGGGAGTGTAAAAGGAATTATTTCCAGTGAACTGAACTCGGTACGTGGAGCAGTAATGATTTACGTACTGCATAAGAGCTCGATCATTGTAACAAATGTTACCGCGACGCACGTTAAGAACACTCAACATAGTTATAATTGTATATCAGCGTTTTCTCAGCACCCCCTGGTGCAATTTAAATATACAATTCCATGATGTTGTTAGATTGGCACTTAAAATGAACTACTGCAGTTTCTTACGTGCACTGTGGGCGGTTGCATTCGAGTGAACGTTTTTCCATCTTTACGTGTTTCTCATTTTTTCCATGACGAGTGGGGGCAGGTGTGGGAACAGGTGTGGGGGCAGATGTGGGGGCCCACCGTGGCGACACAATCCAGCTGCCACACTACGTGACGGTGTGACCTGCAGCACCCTCTGCTGCATAACTTCTGGTAACATCACCACGTAACGCATCCGTCTGACTCCATCTTCCAGGATTTTGTTCTATCTTCCAGGATTTTGTTCTATCTTCCAGGATTTTGTTCCATCTTCCAGCGTCTGGTTCCATCTTCCAGGATTTTGTTCCATCTTCCAGCGTCTGGCTCCATCTTCCAGCGTCTTGCTTTATCTCCTTCCTTCTCGTTCTATCTCCCAGCACCTTGCTCAATGTTGCTCCATCTCGCTCCAGCTTCCACCGTCTGTTGAGAATTCTACTCTATGGTAGAAGACTCCACAATCCCGATGGAAACGTAGAGTCTAACATAGTTTAATTTCCATTATGCAGGCATAAATTCTCTTTTTACACAAGTAGAAAGCCTTTTTGGAGGGAAAAGGTCAAACTCGACGAAAAGATCGACATATTTTCGGCGGTGAAATTGCTGGAGCTACGTATCTGCGAAACGTTGACGGCGTTTTCTAATTTGCCCACTGCAAAATTATGTGGGGCAAATTTTAGTGCCATGAAATAATCCGTGGAACGATATGAATGAAACATTGACTTCCAAGAGCAAAAATCGCAGAAATTCAGTCCAAGAGAAGAGAATTCGAAACTAAAGAGGTGTCAAAACAGTGTAATACTACAGGCTGATGAGGATTCTGTTCACAAGCTTAGAATGACAGAAAAATACCGAAAGAAATAAATGAATGTACAGTTGTTATCAACTTCCATCGCTTCAATAGATTATATCTTCCTAGTATGCATAGTTTCATTCATAAAAAACTTTATTTCAATCTGCAAGTACTTCAGGAACATAGTATTGCCTGTGTTGAACAGAGCAGCGCCAAGCGGGATGTTCACGTCAACGAGTTATGGCTCCCTCCAATGACGGCGGTAATGAGAGGTTCAACTGTGCTATGATTATTTTCTGAATATGGAGGATAAATTTACTTGATATATAACGTAGATCACTAAAAGTTAATTACCACTCATCAAATGATTTCGTTTAAAATGCTTTACTTTTCCCCGTACCGAGAATCTCATTTCTCGACGTAGAACATTTTCAAAGTTATGGTTAGAAATTACGTCATTATACCGGGCAATAGGGAGGAAGATACAGAATTTCACACCCACCAGAAAAGGCAAACTAGACACTTTTGCCTCTATGAAACTTTGGGAAAAAATTGTGGTTTTTGAGATACTAGCATTTTAAGATTTGGTATGAGAAAATTGAAAACAAAATTGCTCTCAAATACTTTTATTCATTTAACCATTTAAAAGAAATTATTCCGAGTTTCCACCATCCACATCGATGCATTTGTGATATCTTCTACTTGAGGACTGCAGGAAAAAGTGGAAAAAGCCCGGCATTTCAGAAATATCGCCACAAGGTCTTCCTCTGATNTTTAGTTTGCAGCTTTCTGGTGGGCAGGAAATTTCATGCCTTTTTCTAAAACCCTGTGCACAGCCGAGTCCTGAAGGCCGATGGCTTAGGAGACGCATCATATTTATTCCAGACCTGCTTTGCAAGTTGCACGTAACATTACATAGGGTGGTCCCTCGGGAGAGCCGAATTCGAGTTCAGCGAGACTAACGCTTTTTGGAAGTTGAAGGCTTGAATCTCGTTTGTACTCTCGTCACTCAAGTGCTGATTTATCGTCTTATTTTCGGGGCACTTGTGTGCGTAATGGAACAGTTTAAAACTGAGCACTTGTGTGCGTAATGGAACAGTTTACACCTGAACACTTGTGTGCGTAATGGAACAGTTTACAGCTGAACACTTGTGTGCGTAATGGAACAGTTTACAACTGAGCCACACACTCCCATCGTAAAGACAATTTACAGAAATTCGAAGCCAGCTATGGAACACTCGACATTTAAATGATTTAGCGGAAAATTTTCCTTCCGTGGCTGAATAACATCAAATCTCATGCCACAGCACGCAGGCTCCAGCAGCTACACACCGGAAAAGAAAGAATGATGGCGCAGTGGAAAGCAAAACGAGAGTTACGGAGTATATTAATTTCACTAGAGTTATCAGGCGTTGGTATTAATAATTGACCGGTAACAAGTAGTCGGAGAAAGTCTTTGAAGAATGAATTAATGGTAATTACTAGAGAGATAGATGAAGCAAGCTCCTAAGTAGAGTTTACGTGTAATTATTGATATGAATATTTAATCGCAACGCTTTGGTGCTAATGATATAAATACAAATATTCACTCTAAGCGCTTAGCTTTGCAACAGATGAGTCAGTGGCAAAAGAAAGTATGGGCAAATTGCCTTTCATCCCTTATGAATGATTAGGCATTAAAATTATTTTAAGATTGCTCAATTGAGCAACGCGGGTAAAGTTCGCTTATTTCATAGTTTTTCACAGTCACAAAAAATTCAATCAGTTACATGATCTGCATTACGATAGTTCAGCTGTGGGTTCGTGGGAGTCAGCCGGTGGGCTTGGTCAAATCTATGATGATTGAATCAGATGATTAAATAAGAATAAAAATGACGGAATGTCCCCCGATTCATCAACTTAAATCTTAAAAAAAATTAAAAGGGTCCCATGCTATACAACGAACCTCTTCATTTCAAACGTATAAATTTTGTAGACCATCACAAATTTTTTTATGGAAAAACGTCAACAACGATGCCAGATACACATGGCGAACCCTCTTCCCATCCATCCCTTGAGTTCCAGGAACTCGAGGATCTCCCCACACAGCACCAACCAACATACATATAAAAGATTCTCATTACAGAACACCTCCGAAGGGTGTCAATGTGAAACGCTCCCATTTTTCTGCGGGGAGAATGGAAAGACCTTTCTCTTGAAAACAATAACGCTACATCTTCGTGCCAAAATAATGCTTCAGGCTTCCTTATAGAGCAAACTCATATATGCACGTTTACACAACAGCTCAGTCCTGGACAAAAAAGCAGTGACACATACAGAAAAGGGCGTCCGTCCCTTACATATGGGACGCGGATATGCCCTGCAGCTTGTGCCTCCGCAAATACGTAACCCGGAACACGAGACGGTCCGAGGGTTAGTAATGTCCGTAAAATTAGAAAGTTCAGAAACCGCTCGCTTGTCTAAATACACTTTCTTGTAAGAATACATTTACCTTCACTTTTATTATTGTTCCAGCTGAGGCCGAGTATATTTTTATGGATGTACCTAATCAACCACAGTGAAACTGCGTTATTCAGCTCGGTCCCTACTTATGATCTGGCAGAACAAACGGTCTTCACGAGGGTGTTCTCCATTGGCCGGGCTCGACACACCGCACTGCACAACACGCAATGTGGAACGAGCACTTCACATAAACACGATGCTCTCCCGACTTTTTTACTAGATGCTACAAAAACCATGGGTGAAAATGAAGCAGTAAACTGCACATCTCGATTTGCTCTTGGTAATATACCAAAAAATTGACAAAAACTCGCAATAATCCAACATCAGCATAACCAGGCTTCACAACTAGGATGGGGATGGGGATGGGGGAGCTATGTAAAATTAAAGCAGTGATATGAATATCACTAGAGGAGAAGGGACCATTCAGTGTGGACTATAGAGAACGGGGAATTTCTCCACAGTGTGAGTTCCTATACAGGATCCCCTGCTCATAGGAACAGCAAGTTGAGGGTGAAGAGGAAGAAAAGCTAAATAAAATACAGAGAAGAAGGTATGGAAATTGAAAGAAGTAAAGTACAAGAAAGCTAGAAGTGTAGAATGCTTATCTATCGGCGGATGATGTATTTTACATGAGAATAGCACACAAAATTGTATGTATTCGCTGACAAAGATCTTACGCGTATAGTCAAAATAGAAAACTTATTAAAACCACACGAAAAATTTCAAAATATTAGAGTGAATAAATAATCAACGACAGACAGCGCAGAAAGACTAAACTTCAAAGAAGTTTCCTCCATTCAAAAGTCCAAAATTCATTGACGTTTGTGCCAAGCAAAAGTTCAAACTTCAAGGAAATTTCTTCCATTCAACCGAGAATGGAAGAAATAAGAAGAATGCACAGAGAAAATAACACAAGGTCTGGATGGTGGGCTTAAAGGTGGCGCTTCTGGGGGGAGAGGGTTACCCCCTTGGGGGGGAGGGGTCATCTCCAGGTCATGACCTCAACGCCGGCCACTCCCACTTCGCCCTTGAAGGGGGATGGAAATGGGGGAGAGGGAGAAAAATGGAGGGCGCACTTGACATAACATGAGCTACGACTGGTGCCACCTTACGGTACTACAGATCATTTCGCTGCCTTTCCGGACTGAGTAGCGCGCCTGCGGCTCCCATTCAGCTGGTCGATTACAGGGGGATTGTTTTGTTTCAGAAAAGAAGATTAAAATCAACAGTTCCGAAAGGTTGCACACCAGTGGGACCCCAAGTCGAAGTGCCTATAAGCTATTTTCTCCCAAGGAATCCAATAAATCGTGTCGCTGATATCAGCGTGAGCATTACAAGAACTAATTCTTTCACGCAAGTTCAATACCGTCTTAATGAAATTTATCGACGGAGTTAAATTTAAGTGAATTAAGAGTTTACATTCTAGTTTTTTCTGGGCTTAGACCGATTAATAGGAAAAGCGTATTTTAAGAATGAGAAAATTATTTCCTACCAAGCGGAATTTAAGTTTTAGTTCAATGCCGATTAATTTTGATAAGAGTGTATTTATTCGATATTGGAGTATCTTTTCAGAAGAACAAACCTCGAAAAGCTCTGATTCCGTACGTTACACCGCACAAATATTTCATGTTAAACGATCTTCATAATGATACACTTCATAATGATACACTTCATAATGATACACTTCATAATAATACACTTCATAATAATACATACACTTGAACGATCTTTATAATAAGTAATATTTTCAATGGAATATCGAACGTGACTGCAATAGACACAGAGTGCGTTTACCAGAAACTGTTTCCCACAAATCCTGAACATCTCAGCATTCGTCACCAGCGTAATCACTTCCCTGAGTCTGACTGGAACCCCTGATATAACAAAAATTTTACCATAAAAATGATGCTTTCAAAAAAACCACCATATACAGTCCCACCAAACGCATGATTTACACCGTAGATGTTACCGCACTACACTTAACATATTCGCACGTATTGCAACAATACATAGAGCACAATGTGATAATTAAGGGTCGGATAAACAGGATCTACAGCCTGATACGTCGATCTTAAACTTATATTTGTACGGCGAGTATTACGAAGTAAGGGAAGGAGGCACACGCTCACAGACACAATGGGAACGTTAAAACAACGAAGAGCCCAACACTCACCATGGCTGGTGTAGCATCCACACCTGCAGCGCATTCTGGGTCTTCTTGTTCCGTTGCTACGGTTCCTTGATGGTTGTACGTTGCGTTAGTATTAATAAATCTGTTGTTCCTATTCGAGGAGTCTATGGAAGTCTTAGAAAGGAGTTTGGTTAGTACGATTGGAGAAATGTCGTAGCTGCGACCATTTGGGTACTTGCCATAGCGCGAATACAGTTGATGTTAATTAAAAGGAAAATTCGGCTGAATTAAATTTAAGCCTAGATCAAGGACATTCATTTGTACCTATAAAAATGTTCGATCACATGCTAAAACAAAAATCGTAAGGTGCCAGTGTATCAACATCAACAGGACATTTCGATAGGTTGAGTAACGAATCCATTAATTTTAGACTCTTTATCCGCGAACGAATAAAAATGTGCTATACCTCCACAGAAACTAAGTAAAATGTATACCGAGTAATTGAGGTATTCAGATTATGGATTATTTTAAAAAGCCTTCTACAAAGACGTACTAAGCAATTCGGTAACGGAGAAATTTTTCGGATAAGTCTACGAAATTTATGTGCGGGTCAATAATAAGTTTTATTTAATAAAGCTAATATATATATTTTTTTAAATTTCTCATTACTGAAGCCATAATAAAGCTAATATATATATTTTATAATTTCTCATTAATGAAGCCACGAATATTTTACGCCATAAGAAAGCACTAAAACTTCAATTTACAGCAACTCTGCTAATTTTCGCAAAATATTCGGTAGAAGTTCCTGGTGTCGTAAAAACAAATCCCCAAGGAGCAGGCGTTACGTCAGGGCTGGCGCGCGTACGGACGACAATTAAATCTTGTGTTATCACATCGCGCGTCACGAACCGAACTTCTCAGCCTCCATCAAACGTGTTGAGCCACCGACCGCACTTCAACTACTACATCAAAATTGCTCTTAGCTCCCGGACTAACAGCACCAACCATGAACACTTTCTGAAGGTCCCCGAAACAATTTACTACGCGCTGAAAAACAGACGGTAACCTCCCGCCAGGTGAATCTAAGCGATACTGGCCCTGCATAGAGCGGCCAACCGCACACTCGCTAGAGCTGCTCCCAGCACTGGAGTTTGGAACGCTGCCATTATTCCGTCTCTTCTCCGTCTCCGTAGTGCCATACTCCCAAGGGGTGCAGCCACAGGGGGTGGTGGGGATACGGCGGGATACTTCTGTCGTCTGCTCGACATATTGCCCTCACAGAGAGATGCGCGACGAAGTGGTGGAATGTTGGGTCGTTAGCGAGAAATATTTCTTACATCACGCAAAACGTGAGCGATGTAAAGTGAGCATGTAATTCCAAAAGGCGAAGTGCATCATAAGAGGACATTTTTTTGCTGATTGTGTGACGTCTTTGACATGAAGACAGATTTATTTCCAGTGGGATTCGATACTATACTAGTAGTTTTTAAAATATAAGGAGTTCAAGAGAGCGACAATTTTAAATTAAAGCGTAGAAAACAGCGAAGCTGGTCGAGCGACACTCAGGTCCACAAAGAATGATAACACGATTAATATGAACTCTTTGGGATTTCGAGCTTTATGGCCATCATTATCACATTCACGTTGTTCAGGATATAACCACTGTTTCCACGAGAGTAGTACGACCATTAAAATCAAACCCATCCACATTTTTTCATTCTACCGCAAGCGAACAAAATTTCGACGACTGGGTCGGTTCAGCCTTACTCAGCTTGTCTCACGAAATTAACTCATTTTCATGAGACGAGAGAGTGAAAGGAGAAGACAGAACCTGATGCAAGGACATTGTGCAGAGGCCGGTTCCACAGCACGCTCGTCTTCCGTACAAAAATGGTACTAAAATTTCGCATGTATTTTTATACAAACTCAAGGTTTTGGTTAGACAGAAAGGGGTGATGAAAAGCGCACAAAAAATAACCAATTCTTTGCACAAGTAATCAACGAAAGACGGCCAAAATAGGTTAAAATTCATCAAACACCAAGGAGAGGGATAAATGGAAGAATATTTTCTAAATAATCCAGTTAAGCCCACAGCAGATTTTGGCAATAAACATTGTCAATGCGTTCGAGAGTAGATCTGTGCATGAACAAGAAGCAGTATTTACCCAAGGCACCGTTACGAACATACCATCAACCAGTGATTACAATGATTATAACGACTCAATTATATGACTAGCCATTTTTGTCAAAAAGTTTGTATATTTTGATACGGAGTCCGGCCAAGTAAGTTGAATTTTTGGATGAAATACCGCGGAGTTTCGACAGGCGTCTCGCAGCTGACACCCGGTCACGTGACTCATCGTAGAGGGGGCCATAAAACATTCATGACACTCACATCTGCGTTGGTTAGTGACACGCGTCTGGCAGTCATGAGTGTGTCAGAAATACATCATATTCTCGTGCATTGAAAAGAAAAACTTGTACGATCACCTAAATTAACGCCGCAGATGCCGAGAATTTCTTCGCGTAATGAAAAAGTCGTATATAGGAATGTACAGAGCTCGCATGTTTTGTAATTGATCTTTTTAATCCATCACGAGTAGGATGGAGCGCATTACTGAGAATTTTGGAAGCCAGGAAATGCAATAGGAATTACTTAAGATAAAACTTGGAATAACGCTAACAGGAACTTCATGAACTTGGAATTGCATCAACTAGAACTTGAAATTCTTCAGAGACGAAAGAAATTGCGTCAGCTAAAACTTAAAATTACACTCCAAAAAACTTCTTGAGCTTACATTTGCATCTTACTCTGCTTGGAATTGCATTGGCGAAAACTTCCCGAGTTCGAAGCTGAAACGTGAAGAGCTGCATTAAAACGTACCGAAAATGGAACGAGCGACGCAGTTGTAAAAAAAAGTTCAACACAATTCTTATTGCACGCGTATGCTTCCGAAATCCATGATTAAGCACTCAATAATAGATGATCATCATATGAAAACGACGAAACTCCTCATCACGTGCTCATAAAATAACGCCCTCTCATCACGTACGCATGAAATAACGTCCCCTCATCACGTACACATGAAATAACGCCCTCTCATTACGTACACATGAAATAACGCCCCCTCATCACGTGCTCATGAAATGACGCCTTCTTATCACGTGCACATGACATAGTGTCTTCTCATTATGTATACATGACATAACGTCTTGTCATTACTCGCTCAGCCACGAACGCTCGTTGCGTGCACATGACATAACGCCTCATCATCACGTGCGTGGAATCCGGCGTTCGCCACCTGTGCTCAGCTGGAAGAGCGTCATGACTCAGCTGGCGCTAGGAGCACTGGAGCGGACTCTTCTCATTGAAAGAGACCACAAAATAACAAAGAAAGAGCAATGCAGAAGTTTTGAGGAAGGTTTGATCGAGCGCTGCTATTCAACAACACGAAGTTGGCCAATTTTTTATGATGTGAAGACAATTAAAAAGTAAAAAATTATATTTTCTTGTCGGCAGATGATAACGCGCATTTGAATTTTCCTACATGGCGCACAAAGTTTAGGACAATTCGACAGAAACGACACGGTATGTGAGCCTGTGAATTTCAATGTCCCATCAAGTGCAAAACCCATTGCAATCAATCGAAATATCTAAGAATATAGAAGGGTGTTTAAAAAATTAAGCGCTTATAACTTCTTCGTTCGATGGATATTTCGTTCCACTGCAATGGGCAGTTAGGTAGGCCAAGTTTTACTGCGATTTTTATAGGCCCACACGGTGCGTCATCTCTCGCCATTCTTTTAGTGCATGTAACGTGTAGGTATGGTCCTGTGCAGCCAATACCGAGATCACTCCTACAGTGTATAGTGCACACTTATACTCAACGTCTATTACCTGTTTGTATCAGCGCCCGCCCGTTACAGCGCCAGCCCGTTACAGCACCCGCCCGTTA
>VOMN01025509.1:0-49287 GCA_014899125.1 Orchestia grillus
CTGCTCTCGCCACTTCAATAAATGAGCCTCAAACTTTGATATCCTGTTAAAACGATCTTACCCATGTGTAATGATGAGTGTTTGGAGTTACCCGAAGTTATCAATGAGAATATTCAACCAATGAAGAACTCAAAAAAGTGATCTATGTATATTCTGAAGCGTTACACTGGCAGTGTAGGTAGCGTCTCGTACGTGTTAAACTTACTTCACACACAGGACTACAGAAACAGGTGTAAAACCTCACACGTGAATTTGAGTCAATGATATCAAGAAATGTTGCTAACATTCTTGAAAAAAACTTTGTGTCAGCTGTCAGTGACAGAAGTTCAGTCGCATTTTGTTCGCAGCTTTGTTTCCTTGCAAGTTTTAAGGAATCTATCGTTTAAACTAACTTTCCTGGAAGTGCTATAGATCTTGTTCCATCGCTGCCGTTAACGAGAATCTCATTCCAGGGACCGTGCACCCTGCATGAGTACATTTTCTGTACACGCGCACGCTACATGAGTACATTTTCTGTACACGCGCACGCTGGTTGAGTACATCTTCTGTACACGCGCACGTTGCATGAGTACATTTTGAGTACACGCGCACGTTGCATGAGTACATTTTCTGTACACGCGCACGCTGGTTGAGTACATTTTCTGTACACGCGCACGTTGCATAAGTACATTTTCTGTACATGGAATGTGACAGCATCCCTCCCTGTACTGCTTCACCTACCGTTTTAGATACATGCGATGTAAATAATTTTACTCTCGCCGTGGTACCCTATACTCGTTCATCCAAACCTTAATGCCACCAGGAGCCACCGATCCGTTTTCGTTTGTTCCTAGTCCAACAGAGAGGTGATGTGCCTTCCAGAGGAACTATGCACGCTAAGGAAAACTCGCAGCCAACTAGAAAATAATTTAAGCATTTAAAAGCTGAAATTCGGGGACAAAGTGAAACTCTTCGTCGGATTGCAGTTTGTGGTTCGCTAATTTTTTATAAGAACGTTTTGTCGATGGGAGGCACCGCGCAACCTCGGCTCCTGAGCGCACGACTTTGGTATTTGTTCGCGGCAAACCAATGCACGAAACTTTTACCGAGTTCATTTTAAATGCCTTCAATGTGTTCAATCTTCAAATTCCGCTGGTAATTTAAGTGAAACTTTTTGCTTCACCATTTCGTCAAACTGGACGTAAAATCGAACAGTCGCGTGATATTTTTACGTAATCCACGCTGGCTGTGATCTTTGCGTCGGGGTAAGGAAATGTGCGCTGTATCTGTAAAAACGCTCGCTATATTGGAGCGTAAACGCTCGCTATATTGGAGCGTAAACGCTCGCTATATTGGAGCGTATACGCTCGCTATATTGGAGCGTAAAAAGTATCCTAGATCTGTTATAACGCACTCTATCTCTATAAGAAAGCGAGATTTATCAGAGTATAAATACGCTCCCTATATCTATAAAAATGGGCCGTATCAGAGTATAGAAATAAACTTTCTATCTGCAAAAACGTGACCTATATCAGATCGCAAAAAAACACGCTGTGTCCATAAAACGCGTGCTGGGTTAAGGTATAAAAATGCGCACTATATCTGTACAACGTGCCATATCAGAGTATAAAAGCGCATGTTATATCCACAAAAACGAGCGCTTCATCTGTAAAAAAGCGCTCAATGTCTGGCTACAAAAACGTACGCTACATCCGAAAAAACGTGTGGTACATAGCAGGTTATAAAGCTACGCGCTTTATCTGTAAGAATCCGCTCTATATCAAGGTATGAAGACGCACTCTATATCTGTAAGGACGAGCTACATCAGAAGACAAAAACGCACGCTACATCTACACGAACCAGCGCAATATCAGCGTGTAAAAACGCGTGATGCCATCCGCGTGTCCGGGTATAAAACGCACGATGCCATCCGCGTGTCCGGGTGTAAAACGCACGCTGCCACCCGCGTGTCCGGGTATAAAACACACGCCGCAAGCCCCTCATTTAATCAGAAAATACAGTCCCCAGCGTTCGAGTAGGTAGCCTAATGAGCTTGCCGCATGCATGAAAAGCAATAAACAATCTTCGACGACGGTATAAAAGTTCATCACTCTGGCGGCAAAGCTCCGGAGACATCTTCTTATACGAGCTCTGCTCCATAATGCAAGCTCGGTCTTTGTGCCGACCGACGCGACCGCCAACAAAAACCGACAATGATGTACGCAGTCGCATCATTTAATATTGATGCCTTATCCGACAAGCGCAATCGTTAATAACCAAGGATTTTTTGTTCATTTATTCCATCCTTCGCCGTATTATCTTTGATGGCCCTAAGCCTCCTCCAGCAGCAGTCCGCCCACGCACAGCCCTCTAAAAATACGGGGGAAATCTCCGATGACTTTCCGCCATCGGGACGCTTGGGGGAGATGTGGCCGGGAAAGCTGATCCCTTACCGAGTAGAGGAGACAAAGGCACAAGTTCAAAGGCAATGTCTCAATCGTCTTCAGGATCTGTGAGGACCTGTTTTTTAGTCACTGCTTCTTATTGGGAGTAAATAAAATAAATATTTGTTGCAACGTCTTAGGTAAATGCAGGTTAAAACGTGTACATTCAGATGTTACGAGAGATTTTGATAAAATTAAGTACGTTTGATTACTCCCATGTTAAACGAGGATGAAGCTTTGACAGTTTTTTCGCGGGCAATGCAATAAAAAAGTCGACGTTTAACATTTTAGGAGACAAAGTTCTTTGGTGTAGTTGACTCGATGACTTAGATCGGTCCTTCGTTGACGGTAATGATCACCAGCATCACAGCCCGAGTGTTGCAACTCGTAAATGTTCTCAAGGAAATGATCTTGTGCATTTAATACAGTCGCCACATCATTTATTATTCGTATAATGACTGAAGATCGTACCCGAAATCAATTTTATTTCTCTCTGAGCAAAAGTTGTAATGTTTTTTTAAAAAGCTTATGTTGATGACACAATCGGCTCTACGCCTGGAATTATTAAATGTACAGTTCGAGTCTCAGCTCATTTCTGATTGAGAGCAGCTGCGAGAATCGGGCTGTGCGAGCGTGAAAAGAAACCCTCGACTCGGTAGTTTGTGCCTAAGCTGAGCAGACGCCGACACATCGTGAAATTCGGACACCGACACATCGTGAGATCCGGACGCTGACACATCTCTAAATACAGACGCCGACACATCATTAACCACAGTCGCCGACACATCGTGAAATCCGGACACTGACGCATCGTGAAATCCAGGCACCGACACATCGTGAAATTCGGACACCGACACATCGTGAGATCCGGACGCCGACACATCGTAAGATCCGGACGCTGACACATCTTGAAATCCGGACTCAGACTCATTGCTGAGTACGAGCTGACTCATTGTTAAATCCATAGGCCTATCTCCTCTACATATGTGTCACAGAATCTCATCGAGACGTCGCCGAGGCTGTACTAGCATTCACTTTACATGTGTCCGAATTATGGGGATAATAAACTGAATGAAGGATGTCTTAACGGCGGCCGCAAATTATAATTATATGCTTGTAACGAAGCAGTCATTACCATTGTACATAATTCTAATTTAATTTATGAAAACAAATCATATTGAAGCTTCAGTTTTAAGGCATTTTTGAAAAACCAGCTGTAAAGGACTTGTGCATTTAAAACAATCGATACATCATTTAATTATTCGTATAATGACTGACGATCGTACCCGAAATCAATTTTATTTCTCTGAGCAAAAGTTGATGCAATGTTTTTTAAAAAGCGGTTGTTGTAGACAGAATCGGCTCTACGCCTGGAATGCTTAAAATCCCTTGATTTCTTCGTAACATTCCCCTTTAAGGACCAGGACGTCTGCCTAGGCATTTTAGCTCACTTTCCTGCCGTGCTAACTCGTCTTTCTGTGCAGTGCTAAAACTCTGATCACCTTGACTGCTTGCTTGTTTGTAACTGATCGTATTTTTCAGTTATAGCATAGGACAGAAATTCAAAACTTATCCCTGAGTAATTAAATACGTTTTTTTCCATTGTATCATGGTTACGGTTCAGTGGGACTGAAGTGAAATAATGTTTTATTTGGCTATGGGTATTTACTAAACTATAAAAGAGAATTATTAGACGCTCAAACGGAACAAAAGAGATTGAAAAAATAGAAGCTTATTATGATTTTTGACAATATCAAGGATACGAGATTGATATATGGCTCCAGTTTTCCCTTTTTTATTATCTTTCGAGAGCTCACAGCGTTCAGATAAAGAAAAAAACTCTTCCGCATTACTATATGTTTCGTGCGAACAATAACCTTATTTTACAGTACTCACCTGAACAAGAAAAATTTCAGTAGGGAATAATCAAGTTACTAGTAAGACTCGTACGTCTGCAATAAATGATCTATCGCCGGGGAACATTAATGTTGTTCTTCAGACATTAGTTATGTTTGGGCCTGCCGTGAACAAAGCACCGACAGCAATTGCAGTGAATGGCATTCATTTCGTGAATATTGAAAGCTATTAACTGTGCAGAAACTGTACTCTAGATCCTGCTTCTGTCTCTATACGCACACTCGGACATGTCTCTCACTCATGGAGGTCTGCTCATTTTCTGACGTGTGAGCTTTACCTGATACAATTCTATGGAATACGTCATTGAGGGAGTGAAACAGGTTTTAATAATCAAAGCTGTGACTCTGCATGAATGTGTCATGAAGGTATTACGAAACATGGATACTGTAGACACCCGAGCCATGGATGCAGTAGACACACGAGCCATGGATGCAGTAGACACCCGAGCCATGGATGCAGTAGACATGCTCCATTGGTGGGTCAACTAAAACACCAAACTTACGAGAGCGCTTAGTATGATTGAGTCGCGAAATCAAGGTGGGTAGAAACATCCTTTGTAAAATTTTGATATATTTTAAAAATAGACAGTGACAACATTACAACTCTCATCTTCAGTATCTGTAAAGTTAAGCACACAATTTGTGATATCACCAGTTAAAAGGAAATACTAAGGTATATATATATATATAGCACAAAAAAATAGATCTCTAAAATACTAAGTGTATTAAGTTGGACAGATGTTTCAGCGTCCTTTAAGGTGGGCATGGTCTGGTGGGTTAAAATACTCTCGAGAAGATTTAGGCTGGATATATTACAGCTGAAAATGATCTTAAAGTTATTGACATGAATAGGCTGGGCTAGGTATAGTTTTTGTCCCACTCTGGTATTTTGTCTTCATTGGTGCAATTTCACATTGTGTATCTACATATACAGACACTGAAGATGAGTGTTGTCTTTCGAAACCATCATTTTGAAAACACATCAAGTTTTTACAGTGGGTGTTTCTACCCACCTTGTTTTTTGCTATTTTATGCAAATTGCGCGTTCCCACAAGTGAGCTAAAGATTGCATCGTTGCGATGTTCTCCGTGCGACCCTTTTAACTAAAGACTGATCCGTTGCTATGTTCTCCTTGCGACCCTTTTATTAACTAAAGATTGCACCGTTGCGATGTTCTCCTTACGACCCTTTTAACAATTCGTGTACCTTCATGCGCAGCTTCTCGCTGCCGGGCATTTCATCAAAGAAACTCAAGAAGTATTCATTGTTTCGTACATGCGCGTACGACCCGGAAGGAATAAGGCTCTGATACGTACGACCCGGTCAAGTGGGGAGATGTGATTGGCTTAATTGTACGTCGTGGTTGTGATCAGCATGTCACTAGCCTCGCAAATCAATAAATCTCTATTTGTAAAAGTGTTAGCCGACTCTGTGTTCACAGCTGGCATAATTCCTCTCGAAAAGATGGCTCGCCGATTATAATATAAAGAATTTAGTTTCCAAATGTCAATCTTCTTAAATGCAGTAAATTCTGCTTTTTCAACTAGATTAGCACCAGAGTGAAAGCCTGGAAGATGCTTGAATTAGAGAGAGAACGTTGACAGAGCATGCAAAGATTTATTGTCACGGAGTATTCATTATCACAATGCTCGATTACACACATAAATTTCTCTGATAAAATTATGCACATCCACGAGCAATCCTCCTCATAAATGTTGCTGATTCGTCTCCCTTATTTCTATGTTTGCGTGAGCAAAATGATGTACACCCAGCTTAAGATATTTTCAATCTTGGAGGCAACCTATCTTATTTCTCAACACCTGACGAAAGAAGGAACATTCACATTCTTCATTTGTGACGATGAGGATGATTTATCTGAGCATCGCCTTACGCAGGAGCAGCACTGTGCATCTCGCTCCTAGCTTTTCATTTAATTAAAATTCGCGTAGTTGAACTCGTCTCAAGCTCCCAGTTACCGACACCCTCGGCTGGCCTTCTGGACCTCACGACTCAAGCTTTTTGCAAACAAACTATCCATCATGGATTAGGTGACTTGTGGTCGCGCTGTTTGAGCGGGATGCTGGCAAAGTATGAGGCAATATTTGCTCTGAAAGATATGTCGAAGGCTCCGGGAATGCACACAGAAGATCGATGTTTTGATAAATAGACGAAAAAATACGGCGAAAGAAACTTTTCTGACGAGGGTCGTAGTACCGTCAAACACGTTTTCTTGACCTTTAAGTTGTAGGAATGAATAATTCTCTTGAAATAATAGAAATTAGAATCTTTGCTAATCATTTACAGAGATAGTAACCTCAGCAGTTAGATTTATTTAAATTAAAGCATTAAAACTTCGACTCGTCCAGAAATGATTACAAAACGTGGCACTCGAGCTAATAAAATAACAGCAGAAAATGAGAGAGTGCTAACGATACACGAACGTCAATGGAAATAAGTATGCAAGAAATAAGTATGCAAGAAATAAGTATGCAAGAAATAAGCATGGAAGCTTCCCCATAGGTTTGGAGGGGCAAAGTGATTGCGGGGACATGCTATCAGGGAAGCAAGGCCGGTCTCATTAGGCATTCTGCGAGAGGCCGCTGGAGTTCTTGCAGCTCCTCCAGATGACCAAGATTATGCTCGTGTTGTGGGTTTTGCTGATGGCTCTCTATGAATATGGATGTATTAAACCATCTTTAAAGTTTTATTTATTCACTGAGCAGGCCGTTAAGATGGGTCGACGCCATAGACACTTCGCTCTGAGACCAACATTCTCTCTATAAAGATTCTCTCAGAACGCTTATCACCTCTGTAAATATTCCCTATTATGTTCTCTTGGCAAGATTAACGTATCATATTTTCAGAGACGATGTTCGTGCTGGGATTTTTGGCTAAGGTAATCATTGCAAATTCAATTTCTTGATATGCTCGACAGAATGCCCAACATTTTCCGCGTAGATTCAAGAGTTTATATTGACTCGCTTTCATGCATTTGTTCGCGGTGGTTGTGTTACTAGCAAGTGAAGCTTCGTCGCAGTGCATTCTTTCGTCAGCATACAAAATTAGTATTCAATCTTCAGTGTAGCCGTTGTTAATTTGAAGCTTGAGTAATATCCCGTTACACCCTGGGCACTCGTGGTCGTATTTTCGGTCTTGTTGCCAATGTGACCCAACTCGACTGGTACGCGTCGCGTAGATGAGAAGGACATCGAGTGCTTTGAAAGTTTATTAAAAGAATAATGGTGCATGATGGAAACCAGCTCAGAGAAGTTTTAAGCTTTATGTGAACAATGTAATTACGTGTGGCGTGATTTAAGCCGTAGTTTTGTTGCATGAAAATATGATACTATGTTACTGTACATAGGTATTGCAAAAAATATATCCTTTTGCAGTTTGGGCATTGCATTTTTAAGCATACGACAGACAATTCCTGCACTGTGGCCCCTGAGAATTAAGATAATGATAAATGCGAGCTTAATTTGAACGATTTCGAACGTGAAGTCTTTTCAGGAGGTCCTCACGCGGCGCAGTACGCGGGTCATTAGCTTAATGTGATGCCCATTTTGATGCAACGACGTCCAGTAGCGCAGGGCACTCGACGTAGCTAATGTCTTCCAGTGAAAGATTTACGAGGGACGCCGGAGTGGCGCCCCTCTTGATTATTCATGAATGGAAGATTTCGCCGCCTTTGCTTTATGGGGAATTTACTTGTATGATGCGCGATTGAAACGCCGGTCCACGCACAGTGACGCGACGCGTCGACCTGTTGGAAGACGAAATCGTGCTCCGCTTATCGAATCATTTCAAAAGTGAAAGAGCGATTTGGAAAGTTGTGCGTTTGAAAACTTTTTTAAGTTTTAAGCGAACAAAGGGTATACATGAATTATAGAGGAAGATTAGAATTTCGTTGATACTTTCCTCAATGCTCAAAATCTAATTATCTAACAAAAATGATACCCAAAATAAACTAAAATTTTGACTCAGTACAGTTCAATTTTTCAGTTCTAATAATACTTTCCGTTTCCACATCGTTAAAGTTCTTTTAATTCATAGACGCTTCACTCCAAAGTTAATCAGAGCTAGTCTGCACAAAACTAGCATTTTAATGAAGGTTGCACGTATTTTGTGTAGACGTGTGCACCGGGAACACGTTAATGATTTATATTGTAATTCACAAGCTTAATATGCGATCAAATTAACCAAAGCTGCTTCCCCTCTCATTTCAGAGTGTTGATGAATTTTTTGAAGATGATTATCATAAGAGTTTTTAACAAATGGTTATGTAATAGCTAAATGAAACACTAAAATTTGTCCAAGGTCTGTCAACCGCTAAAATACATAACATGCACCGCGACTAAATCTATCAGTATTTATTCAAAACAATGCATGAAATTAATGTAGTAAGTTACTTCCCCTAGCCAAAACGATATGGTATTTCGTGGTCTATGTGAGATCTTCCTCTGAGTTAACGGGCGACGGTTTCGCTGATTTCAAGCCGAATGAAATCTAAAAAAGACGAGCGTTCGTCCACCTGTTCCGCAGGCTGGCGCCGAGGGCTGGAGTCGTACATAAAGCGACCTGCCCGAGCGCTGTAAAATTGCCTCGTGATGCATTGTCGCGTCCAGCTTCCACGTCCCCAATTTTTCAGTCAGTAATGTGAGCAATTCATTATTTCAACAGCTCTAGTTAGCACGGCTGCAGGTGGTGACATGCTATTGGAAAAATTAGCGATGGACAAAGTGGTAATTATTGGTGCCGGTGAATAATAGGCGCCTCTGAAGCCTCTTCAGTCAATGTTAGGGACACATTATTCTTCTATTTTGCTTATGTTGAGCCATATGGACGTGCATCGGCTTAAAAATTCTGTGCAGTGCCATAGCTCAGAGAGACACGTCACGTCAACGCATTGTGTCGTCCGATAATAGATGAAATTTAATACAAGTTTGTATTTGCTCTGAAATGAATATTTAGCTGTAAATTACGAATCTAGTAGCTATCTATGTAATGTTAAAACTCTGATCATCTTGCATGTTTGAAACCGTGCACACTCTTCAGCAATAACATGGGGTAGAAATTATTGGTTCATCTTTTGAGAATTAAACACGGGTTTTCCATTTTATCAGGGTTTCAGTTCATTGGGACACGAGTGAGTGAATTAATTTCTTTGGCTTTTGATATTTATTAGGAAATAAAGAAGAATTATCCGCCCGTCAAACGGAACTTTAAATAGTGACCAAAGGTGTAACGGGTGGTCAAATTATTTCTAAAATTTGGCTCTGGGAAAATAAGTTTAAATGATTCGTTGAAGGAACAAAATATCTATCTCGTATTTGAACAATTTCATCAATCACAGATTCTTCAAAAGCGTACATATACACAGTGAATCAAATGAGGGAAAATTGCATTGGACGACGTAGTGATGTAACTATTATTAATGTAGGTCAAACAAGAACAAATATATCAATTAACATTTCGTACGAACTGGATTGGAGTACGTTATGTAAAAAGCGTTAAATGGTTCGAATGCATTCGGGGTGAAAAAATACTGTGCACCAAAACTAATTTCTTTCGCGCATGCAATGTATAAAGTGCGTAAATGCGTAACTTGTTGGATATTTTCACGTAATTCGTATGTGGTGGTGAATTCAGTAACTCTAACTCTGCTCATAAAAGAGTAGCTTACTCATAAAACATATGTAGCATGACGCAAGACATTACACGACTCGGACAGGCAAGCGTTGATCTTCAGTTCCATTCGCTGATCAGGCTGGGATTGGGTCACATAACAAATAAATAAAAATAATTGTTATTGCAAAACGGTGTCTCCCATCAACGGCGCCTCGTGACTAACGTGATGCCATTTTTATGATTTGTACATGATCCCTGGCGTCCCACGTGCTAATTCTATGTCGTGCATGTGCTTGCATATGTATGTTATAGAACTGCATACTGCTAATCTATCAAAAATTTAGGTTTCCTGTTACTTGAGTTTGAATAAGCAAGATCCCAACGACCTCGTCCTGAAAACCACGTGTATGTTTCGCCTGCACTTCTGATTTCAATTTTAGTTTAGTTACTGCCCATGGAAAACAAAGGCGAATCAGCTTCGGTGCAAGTGAAATAAAACTTTTATTTCCGTTGATAGGTCAAATTATAATCAAGGTATTTTATTGAAGTGAATAATTTATTTCTGGGATAAAAAAGATCGTGGCAACACATTTCATTTTCCACTTAGACATCGTACCAATTGATGTCATGGCAACTCACTCCAATTCCACATGCCACTAATTACTTTTGAGTTCATGTATGCTGAAAAACACGTATTTCTTTAAGACACCTTTTCCAACTCATCAATCAATTTGAGAATTTTTAATTGGACTTGCTCATGAATAAATACTACACACATCAATTCCTTTTATAATGATTTAACAGAAGTTTTAGTATTAAAACGTAGTACAATTGGATATTACGTCATTCATATGTTAAGGAGATGTTTTCATACATGATGTAATAACTGTGGCCCAAATTTCGATTGTTATTACGAAAATAAATTCGGTTTTGTTACACCCGACTCACACCTTCCTTTGTCCAACTTCAAGCGACTCTGCGGTAAACCTGAGGCTTGCATAACCACAACCTAGGTCTGCACAACCACAACTTCGATCGGTTTGCACAACCACAACTTCAGTCGGTTTGCACAACCACAATTTCGGTCAGCTTGTACAACCACAACTTCGTCGGTTTGCACAACCACAGCTTCAGTCGGTTTGCACAACCACAACTTCAGTCGGTTTGCACAACTACAACACCAGTCGGTTTGCACAACCACAACTTCGGTCGGTTTGCACAATTACAACTTCAGTCGGTTTGCACAACCATTGCTTCAGTCGGCTTGCACAACCAGAACTTTGGTTTGCACAACCACAACTTTGGTTTGCTCAACCACAACCAAGTTTTGCACAGCCTCTTAGCGGAAGACGAGTGTTCGATGCAGCCTCGGAGCCCGCACATCTAAAGTTCCATTTATTTAATAGTTATCCCATAGCATCTTTTGTAGGCCTCGTTAAAATACGGAGGCCTCATTAAGTGCAAGATGAGCAGGCCCATATACTCGCTGGTAAAAGGAACCAATCGATAACGGAACCCTAATTCACCCTACCGGGGGGCCCCAAGGACGTTCACAGGAGAGGAACTATAGTCCTACGGTCGAAATTATAAAGGGCCTGCATTCTTACGGACGAATTTTCAGTTTGATGTTGTAATTTTCTTGATGTATGTCAAATGGCAGAGGAAAACGGTCTCATTCAACAGCTCGCGGATATGCAAATGCACACAAAGCGGCGGCACCCCAGTGTGGCCCGGGCGTGAAGGCCCATACATCTTTAAGGTATCCAACGGTATGTTACAATATTAAACTTGATAACACTTTGAATATTGCATACTGTACTTAAGTTACAAGCAACACATGCGGTGCGGCTATTTTTCATTTACGAAATGCATAGTAAAAAGCACCCGCGAAATTATAAGATTTTAAACTAGAAATTAGTGAGCCGTAAAAAACCTAGATTTAAAAGCATTAAGTAAAGCTTCCCTGCTTGTGCCGGTATTTAAATTCTCTAAGAGTTCAGTAAACAGTCATTACCGTAAAAAGTTACAGTCATACTTCAAAAGTCGGACCCATTTTTGAATTCTTTTCCTACAATCTTGCGAACGTCCAAGATTCTTTTCTGCAAAGCTGCAGTTCTTTTTCAGGACTCGACCATTGAGAGAGGGATTGAGGAGCCTACGTCGTGCACAGTCATGGGATCATTGTTTCTGCCCACCCTGCTGCACAAACTCAATGCAAATAGAAGAGCGTAAAAGGATCAGCTTCCTTGATGCCACCCTAAGCCCCTTGTCGTGGTCACCGCTCAGACCGCTTACTCTAAACTACCAACAATGGACCATGACTAGCGACTTTGGCGGAAAAAACTTGGATTTACGAGCTTCAAAAACACAAGCTGAAAGTAACGAATGCTCAACGACCGTAGAGGGACGTACGCAGCGCATGCATGTCTAGTCTCACATTGCTTGAAGCCTAATATTGAAGCATTGAAAACGCATGATCATCAAGGCTGTTCTGAGAGTGGTGGAGAAGGATCCCAATAAAAATGTTGAATTAACATGATACACTGTGTGGCACATAAACGTATGTGATGAGCGATTTATGGATCCAAGGGATTTATTCCCTATTTAGGATATTTAGTCTCAAAGCATCAAGAGGCTCAAAGGAAATACGAGAGATGGTATTTTTCTGTTCATGACTACCGAGCTTGGAAATTTTGAACCGGCCCGTTCAAGTACAGGCAAGACAAATTCCAAACATCCAACAGGGGGGCCAGGAAAATAAGTGCAACGTCATAGGCGTCACAAGAAGATGTTGCGTGCAAAAGAAACTTTATGTAAGCGTGACAGGAACTTAGTCCAATAATTCGATATTTCCTGACGATATTCTTTATTGGGTGAGGAGAAGAGCTGCCCTAATTAGGTGATTGCAGGCTCCCTAAAACAGCAATCAAGAGGCCTAATAGTGCAGGTCACTTGAGTTATTCTGCACTAACCATAACCATTACTTAAGCAGTCACCTGTTGACAGTAACCTTTGGCCATGTTATTAGAGCGGTCACATATGCAGCCAGGTAAGTCTCCGCGCCCTCACCTTTAGAGTTGCTTGCATCTTCTCTTCGCCGGATCCCAGGCGAAGTTTCGATCGCGGCCTCGTTAACCGAGGGCGAAAAGTGGCAAATTCTGGCGCCAGGTGGCGCTGTTTGTGACCGTACGTTTACGAGCTTGCGGTGCGTATGCCCCAAACATTTCATCACCACCGTAGTAGCTCTTGCAGCGTCTGTGAAATAAAATATTCAGTTGGAGTATGGCCCGCAGTATGGCTTGTGGCTTCGGCGTGCAATTTCATCTTCCAGTGACAAACGCGTAAGAAAAGTGGAGTCGTTGACACCAGCTTAGCGTTCTTTGACCGATTGAGTGAACGCAATTGTAAAATCGTAATAATCAATCTTTGCTCTGAAATGATCATTGAACAACTCACAGTGTACTTTATTGTTAGTTAATTTTTTTCAAAGCGATGTCGTGAATTACGGATAGCTTTCCAGCACTTCCAAAATTCAATAAGGAATTGCATGACATTTCCTATTCTGCCAAATCGTAGAGTACAAAACTCTCATCAAGCATCGAAAGTATAAACTTTTTTTGGTGCTCTCGTACGACATGGTGATGTCTCTAGACGCTTGGATGTACGATTGAGAGTTAACAAACTTCAAAAACTTTTTTGGCAGAACTGAGGTTGCTGACACAAAATACTTATTTTCTGTTTTCCTCCAATGATAATTTTTTTGCATATTTAGCTCAAGACGCTGGAGACCGGCGGGCCAATCTGGATGGCAGCAGTGGGAGGCAGGGCCGGCATTTAATATCCAAAAGGCATTATGGCTGTCGCAGACCTCTGGTCTCTGGCGTCTGACACTTTGGTCTTCATTATGACGGGCAATAACAGTAAAAAGAGCGATAAAAAGCAGATTAAAATGAGGAGACCCCTGCAGTTTTACTGTGCTCCAGATTATTGTCTTTCCTCATGCACAGCTTTATATCGTGAACATAGCCTTTATTCCTGAACACTGCACAGGGGCTCCTCCTTACACGGAGCTGTGTGTCCGAGTTTCTCAAGCACTGTATTTGCATTCCTACTCAGATATGAATTTACTCTCTAAAAAAAAGTAAATACTTTATAGGTTTTACATACCAAATAGCCGCAGAAAATTCCACGAAGCGGGAAAAGAATGGTTGAGGTCTACTGAAGTCAAGGTTTATTTATTTTCACTCTGACGATTTTCCAAGCAAATTTAGATCTTTCATTCAAGTAAATTCAACAAAATTTCTTTGCTTGATCAAAACTGGCAATACAGAGTTCTCAAGTTATACTGAAGTATATTTTCTGAAAGCAATGGTTATCATTTTAGCTTTTATGAGCTGTAATTTTGCTCCTAATGATCAGGGGCACCCTATAATTACTTACAATTTTTCTCTTCAGGTCTAAATTTGTTTATGTGTAATAATACAGAATCGTCAAGGTCAGGCTCCTCGTGCATGGTGCCTCCGTTTGACAGACTTGATGTTCGCTCCATAATAAAACCATTCACTTACGATTTACTTCTTTTCTGGTTTATACATCTGCGAGTCTACAAGAATATTCCGTGGCACTAATTTGAATGCACTATCCTAAAATTTCCTGCTATGAGTATCGTTTACCCCTAAGTTGGAAGGAAAATAGGCAATTCTACTATGTACCTACGTTTCAAGAATTTTTCTGAACAGGTAAACTAAACGTGATTCCTAGTTTCCGCTGAAGACAATGACAAAAAACGTGGCATTATTAATTAGTCTGTGAAAACAGCATAGTTTAGATTATTCATTCTTTAATTTTTTTACATATTTGTCTTGAGGATAGACAACCATAACATTGGAACCTACGCTTCTTCCTTTAAAATTTATGATCGGCAGCAATGAACAAAATTTCCACGAACAAGGGAAGCTGAAACTTGAAAATTGAGGCAGTTTTTTAGAGCCTTTTAGGAGTAATGAATTAATGAAACTTCAACATCGTGGTTGTGAAAGTTATGATTCTGAAATTGGTGCCACAGTGTGTGTCACATCGCTGAGTGATGGGTGGCAGGAAATGCTTTTTGTAGTTCGGAAAACTTATTGAAAAAATTAAAATATTGAATAAGGAATGGAGTGAAAGGAGTAGCCTAAAAATATGTATATTGAATGCGTTTATATTCAATAGTATGCTTGATGTACGAGCATAATTTTCGCCCTCCATCTTGTCTAAAGAAGTTAGATGCATTTTAATTGAGGTATTAGAAGTAATAGGCTGAGAGTTGAATGATGGTTTGAGAAGAAACAGGAGTCGGTAGGCAACATTCTTTTAAGGAAAGTGCTCATATGCACCCAGCAATTATTGGGCATGTAATCAAAAGCACAACTCAAAGTTTTGCGAAACGAAGATATTCCAAAACATGTTATAACACCGAATTGCCATTTGCGGTTACAATTTTGATCTTTTGTAACTAAAGTCCCTGTTACATTTATTCATTCTAATAAGCATGATATCCATGCTTATTCAACACATGCACTGTCAAAGCGTTTGTTTTTTGTCTTGTACTTCAGATTTACGTGAACCATGGAAGCTGAGATATACAAACCGAAGTCAGCAACCTCACACATTTAGTCATCTTGACGAAAGTCTCTCCGTGCAAGGTCAAGGCGCTCCGTGAACGGAGGTGTCGCGGCTCTCGAGAAAGTCGAGGAAGGTGTTTGTGATGTGCGAAGTAACATGTTTTGGGCCGCACTTCTGGCCTATCCTCAAGGCAAATGAAGGGTTCTGTCTCGCTCGCAAAACGTGCCCAAATGATACCCGGCTGGCACCTCACAGCTTGTACGCCACAGCGCTTCTTCTTCGCTCAGAAGCTTCCCGGGACTGCCTCGGTCACACGTCTGGAAAGAAGCTGTAGCCGGATTGTACTTTTGAGGAGAGTGTAATTTCAAATTAAAGTATAACATAATGTAGGAAATGTATTGGGAAGCTTGGCAAGCTTCGATGTATTAACGTTGCGTGAAATAACGATTTTTTGTTCAAAACTTAAAAAGGAATCTTCGCACTCGTGGTATATCTGCATCACCATGAGTGCGCCTAACGCATGATCCAAGAGATAATTGCTTCAAACATTGATGAAATAATGTACAGAGACGGTTAAGTAGTCTCCCTTTTCTTATAATTAAAATTGTATCTACAAAAATTGTTTGATGTATCAATTTGACACACAAAATAGATAGTAATTAATAACACCTACAAGATCATAAAGAGGGTCAAGATGTGAATAGGTTAAGAACTTTTTAAAAGCTACGCGTGCTTTGTACCATACGCTACTGTTTCAAAATATATACCCACAAAAAAATTGAGAAAATTCGATAATTCTAGTTTGAAAAAGTTTGAACACTAATGATGTGAAACGAAGAGTTGAGAACAAGTATCATCAACTCTTTTGAGATACCTCAGCCGGGACGTTTCGCCTGTGGTGGACCACAAACGACGAGGCAAGATTGAACTTCTGAAAATGAAAACGATTCAAATTGGCTGAGAGCCAATTGCAAATTATTTTTTCAACTTCTCAGCTCGTTTAGACGCCAATGCTGCTGAATTCGAACGAGATCGTAGGGGCCGCTGTGGTGTGAGAGGACTTCTACACCACGTAAATGTATTTTGACATACGATTTAGCCATCGCAGAAAAGGTTTTAGACCCTGAAAACTATTCACAACGATTTACACTGAATGCTGCAGTCTTGGATGAAATTAGATATCATTCCTAATTACAGTAGCTACGGGATGACAATACGTTTCACGTTATCAGTATATTTCTTGTGGAAATGCTTGTAGACAGTAGCCACCTTGCGGATCGTGCGGCGACAGGAGTTAAGTCTACACCACCTCGCTAATCCTATCGAAGAAAGAAAGGACTGACAAATCCTTGAGTGAAGGGGTTAATCATTCGCTGAAATCCGCTTAGTGGTTTGTAGAAACGTGAGCAGCCGCGGTGTCGTCAGATGATATCTTGCGTCCGCAGCTCCCACATCGCGACAGGTTCGCTCAAAGGTGGAAATTGATTGCCATTTCATCAACAGTTCCCTACTGAAATAAATGATTTTGTTCATGCGTGCGTAGGTGAACGTAAAAAAGCAATTCGTAGGTATTCCAATCGCATACTTCTGTTAAAAAAGGCCTTGTGTACGATGCGAAGGTAAATTTCATTTAGATGAAATTTATCTTCATATTAAAGAATATAAATTTCTAAGGAGTAACACAATTTTATTTTTCATTTTCTCATTCCTGACAAACGCCTAAATTGGGTATTTGTTAATCTGAAGAAGGTTTAGAACATTTAGTATTTTCAGCAATAGAATAGAATTATCGGGTTTGGCCGACTGTTGAACTAAAGTCGACAAAAGTTTTTCGTTCCTCATTGCATCCTTCCAAAGAAGTTCGAAAAATGAAGGCTACCCTACTATAAATGTTTGCTATGTATTTTACATTTTTTATATAGTTCGATGAGAGAGAGTTGTCGTGTAATGCACACTATATATTTTATAAATATTTTATATAGGCAGAGAACGGAAAGTTATCCTTCTAGTAATATTTACTACGTATTTTATACATTTTTCACATAATTCGGGAAATGATGGTTGTCTTTCTAGTATAATGCTCACGATGTATTCCACTAACATCTCAAAATAGCTCTTACAGCAGCTGGCAACACTGGAAACGAGTGCAGTTCAATAGAATTTCTCACGCCATCTTTGAAGTCTAGAGTGATCCTCCAGATACGGCCTCCTAGATTTTCAGAGCTCCCTAGCATTCACAGCTTCTCAGGCACGAAAAACTTTTTGTATACTCGGTGAATGCGAGTGCGTGAATTCATTGTATGAAGTGTATGCATAGTCATATTGTACCTATGAAAGGTAAGGCCAGAGTGACAGAATAAGGATTTTTTTTCTCATGTGCTATGTCACGCCGCGGGTTCACTTTCATTCTACGATCCCTGTGAGTTTTGTCTACTACATGTTGAAAATACTCTACTAGTACTACCTACGTCTGAATGAATTCGAATGAATTCAAATTCAGTTTCGAGATAAAAAATTCTAATAGTATTACGAGCGTCTGAACGTCATTCGAATTCATTTTTGACGTACAAAATTCTAGCATGTATTTTTCAAGCATGTGACAATCATGCGAATTCAATTTTGACATCAAAAATTCTAGCACATATTTTTCAAGCATGTGACAATCATGCGAATTCATTTTTGACGTCAAAAATTCTAGCATATATTTTTCAAGCATGAGGAATCAAGTGAATTAAATTTTAACGTCAAAAATTCTAGTATATATTTTTCAAGCATATGAAAATCATGGGAATTCATTTTGACGTCAAAAATTCTAGCACATATTTTTCAAGTATCTGAAAATCATGCGAATTCTACACTGAGACCATCGCGATATCCAGACAGGTCACGCGCGCACGAGTGCGATCTGTCAAGTTTCATTCACACATGATGCTGATACTGAGTGTATATATTCTATTTATTTAAATATCAAATGGGAGAGGAACTCGAACCTTCACAAGGACCTTGGTAAAAGTCTGTCTCTAGAGGTAGCTCCTGTTCATGAGTAACATCTGCGTTTTGCATGATAACCATGCGTGACAGTTCCCAACCATCAATACTTACTCGATTTCATTTTCTACTTCAACTAGAAAATAAATCATCCACGCAGTCGCTGTTGTCTCGGCCGGTCTGCAGGTTACCGAACTTACCCGAAACTCCTCAGCGTCTCCATCTTGATTTTGCTCATAATCGACGTTTGTCGTGTTCATTATCACGCGCTTACTTCCTTCGTCCACCTAAAGTAGGTTAATCGACATTTAATCACGTAAGGTACATTCACACACGAAGTTATCGGCTGCAAGCTTCTCCTCAGCTTGTCCATCAACAGTTAATTGTAAAAAAGAAACCGTAGTTTACAAGCTACTTTGATGATAAATGATGATTCTCTTTGAGTGCTATGAAGGCACGTTATTCAAAACCAAGTTCAAGAAGTATTTTGCTAAGCATGTATTGTTTATTTTACAAGCCCATATATTTTTACCACTCTTCCCAAAATGAAATTTCTCACATATTGTCAGCATCTTATCTTAATGTTATTAATGCCAGATTTCATATCAACAATTTAAACGTTAGGGGAAATTGGGACACCTGATAAAGCCTCCACTGAAGTCGCTATTGGAGAAGAAATTTACAAGTTAGTTGTCAATTCACAAATATTTGCAATAAGAAACTGCTTGAAACTGTTTCTTTAATTGAATGAATCATAAATTTTTTAGTTTCCTTGAGGTGTTTGATTCTACTACTGCAAACACCTATGTAGCACCTTTTTTATTTCTCATATATTTAAGCATTTTACTGCATGTAGAGGGAACAAGCACATGGTTCTTCAAAACTCCAGCAAACGTTTGGTTCTCCACAAGTCCTCAGCCGCCGTTTCGTAGCCGAACGAAGAGTAAAATCCTCATTAATGAAATTTCTGGTAATTTATTCGGTTAATAACAGACGTTAATTTGAATACAGCAAATGCGTTCATCATTAAAGTCTTTACATCCAATATAATTTAAATTTACTCAATACATCTATCCTTCATCCGGACGAAACTTTTGTCTAATGAGGACTGCTCATTACATACAGCTCACCCCGTTCGCCAGCAGTTTTCTGTCAGCTGCCGCGAGTAATCAAATCAGAGGAAATTTTTGTTGTTGACCGATTTGCTCTCTCAGAAGAGACTGGGTCGAGAGGTGCCTAAAATATTCCAAAATATAACGGGATCGAATCATTTTTTCCTGAGAGGGAAAGTCGATCAACAACAAAAGTTCCCTCTGATTTTGATTATTAGATCTCAATCAATACTCACAATTTTTTTAATTCATAGTTAGAATGCACTAATATGTTTCCTTTGTTTCCCATATTTATTTGCCTATAAAAATAAATTTCGAAAGGCTTAAGGGAAACGTTTCCGTTTGATTTTCATTTTCAATTTTTTTTCGGAGCATTATTCGGAAAGATTTTTTTACTTCCTTCTCTCTTTCACAAAGAAATCAATATGAATCAATTATATAAATCAATTTCAACGCTCATCAGCGAGTCGTGCTTCGCTGTGCCAGTTTGGGAACTGGGAAATACCAATTCCTCTGCGACTGCATCAGTGTAAGTACGGGACTTGCGGGTGCATCCAAAAACCGAAATATGAGTACCTCATGGCAGTTTCTCCATCCTATCAGACAGGAATACTCTTGCTTTGCTCTACGTGTTAGCAAAGTGCATCCGAGAGAGAGAAACAGGAACAACAGAAGATCTAAATATCTTTTCATCAGCAACATCCCATCTCGTTTCGCTGGTTTCAAGCTCATGTAAGATTTGCACGAGAATGTTCTTGGCCCAAGCCTGAGCAGACGTGATCAAAGAAAGTCGGTCTATTCAGAAGTAGTCTCAAGAAGGTCTACCAATGTAATTATTTTTCTTTCATGACCATTGTGACGTTTGTGACTTCGCTGAAGTTGACTCTCAAGGGCCACAACTATGCCAATTTCTGACTCCTTTATTCGCCAGGACACACAGAAACCAAGATTAATTTTTCCGGCCGTCAAAAGAGGACGGAGTGCAATTTGCGCTGCAGAAGCCCATTGAGGCGAGGCTGGATCTTCCTTTCACAAGAAAATATGCAGAATGGAGTTCAAAGGCGCGCTTGACCGTAAAATTGTTGTTTTACGTAAAGATCCGCGTTGTTTATGAAAACTTTACTCTGACTCAATAATATTTCCATCATCAAGCAAGCTTCAAGCATATGATGCATATTTGAGCGGCTTCGAAAACTTTCTCCGAGTAATAGATGAATAATATTAGTTAAGCGCTAATTCCATTTTTAAGGACTAAGCCACTTCTAGCTCACTTTCTATTTTTTAATATAATAATACATTTTTTGGGAATCGTCTAAATCGAAATAATCCATTAATATAACGAAGGTTTCAACCACCCATGTTCTGTACACGGAAAAGATGGTGCTGGTAGACAATAACTGACAGGAAGACGATATTCAATCTGTTCCCTGCTGCGTATTCAATCTACGTGGTCTTTCATTTGTGATTCAATATTTGTGACTGCATTAAAACATTCTTAAAACCCAGACAATGAAATTTAAGCGTTTTTTGTGTCGATTGAACTCTAATTCACACGTTTATACAGTGATACAATTTTCTATAATAAGTGATAGAGTTGTACTCCATAATCGACGTAGTCGAAATAACTCAAATCACAACGTGAAAGCGCCTGTTGAAAACGAGTCTTGTTAACATTTCGTGTTCTCGGAATGACGGGCGACCTCGACACACGACAGACTCATTTTGATGATTTTGGGTCAAATATTTAGGACACTTGTGGCTCAAAACTTTCTGCAGAAATCAAATAGTGCTCGAAATAAATACGCCGTATGTCGAGTCCCATCACCTCATTTGTTTTGATTTCAGTGGGACTAACAAAAAATAAATGAATTCAAGATGGGTGTCTGGCCGTCGGCTGCTTATCTCGTTAAGTTTACTGACCATGACTTTCATGTAAATTTTATGTTCTTGTTCCTTTTCCAAAAACTTCTCCTTCTGCTCACTGGTATAAATATTGTGTACATATGCGTCTGATGTTCGTTTATTTTCTTGCAGTAGCTAATATCGCAGCTGAAATTCATTGCTTGTTATGTTTTAATAGATTGATATTCTTCCTCAACCAGGTTGATGTGGTGATCCTTATAACTTTGTATCTAACAATACCAACTACAATTTATATTTTTATATTGCATAATTGTATTGCCAATTGAAGATGAGTTGACAATGATTCTGAATGCACTCGAAGTTAAGTAATGAAAAGCGATTAAGAAATAGTCAGAGACATTCTTTTGACCAATATCCTATTTGAATAACTTTACAAGAATTGTGCAAAATGAACCTGGAATGTTATTGCCCAAGAAGTGACGTGACAATCGGTTTGTATTTCAATAAAGTGCTGGCACCAACGATGGTCCGCTGCAGCCGTGGCCTGCTGCGGTCGTTATTGTTTACGATCCAGTCGGTAATTTTCTGCCAAATGCAAGAATAGCGTCGGCCCATTTCGATACGCTGATGCACAAAAACATACACAACAACGCTGCGTATCGAAGCAAAACCCTCTTCTTCTCACCTCGGCGTACGTCAGAACGTGGCCGAACAAAGCACGGTCTCAGTATCGTACAATCATTTCCTCGCGAATGAACTGTGTTTGTGACTTTTTTTCGGATTTCTAATGAGTTTAGCCATTCATGAGGTCCATTCGAAATTATGAGGTGAAGAAATAGTTAGACTTTCAAGCCTTTTCGTTTGAAATGATTCGTTAGATCTTATTTTATTGGTCGACGTCGACTCAGATCCGGCCATAGTCTAATGTTCACAAAGCAGCAAAAATGTACACCCCAAATTTCATGGCTGATATCTCGACGGCATCTCCACCACTAGATTAATATTATCTTTTTTAGCGAGCCTTTTCTGGAGGAAGTTTTTACTTCCAGCGAGAAACGTGGTTTTCCAGTTTACAACAGATCATCCTATCGAGGATACACGCTTTTTCGAAATCCGTTTTTTAGCGAAGGCTTGATTATAGCAGTAGGAGAGGAACAAGGCATCAGGACCGATTGCTTCGGCGAGATTGGAGGTTGAAAGTCCAGCGAAGCTCTGCCAAGAGTTTCGATAGCGCAAGATGGTGCGAGATTGACCTAAGAGGTGGGAATTTGGAGTTCGATGGTGTGAGGATAGGTCCCTCTTGCTTTGATTTACTACGTTCAGAAATCAAAAAGAAATTTCGAAAGAAGAGCACGAGTATGAAACGTTTCACTTTACGGGGCCTGGTCACGATCATGCCAGCGATTTTTGATATGGCGTTCGTATAGGTAACACAAATTCATTTAACGCCTGGTACATGCTGAAAACTTTACAAAATATTTCACGCGGTGATAGTGCGACATTTTTAACTAAATGTCGCTGGAATTTTTTTGATGTATATGTTACAGGCAGGTGGTGAAATTTACGATATGCCTAAATATTTCAGTTATTTGGTGAAATGACAGATTCACTCAGGCGTTAGGTTGGATTAGTTTAGGTTAGTCAGTTAGTGTAGTATTAACCTTAAAATTCCAGTCATTTGAACATGACTGAAATTTTAAGGTTCGGAGTACATTAATTGCCTAACCAATCCTAATCTAACCTGCCTAATTTAGCCTTGCCTAAACAACCTGACCTAACCTTGCCTAACCTAACCAGACCTAACCAAGCCTGACCTAACCTAACACTACCTAACCTAACCTAACCTAACCCAACCAACCTAATTCTAAGTGAATTTATCGTTTCATTAAATCATTTATCGTTTTAGTCATTTCATAAAACGACAGAGTGAATTAGTAATATGACAAAATTATTGAAATGTTTGGGCATTTCGCCAAATGCCCGAGTTCACTATTTGCCTGAAACATATACAGGCTTGGAAATAAGCTTAAGATACACTCACTGGAAGAAAGTGCTTTCACAACCACAGAAACTTTAATGATACCAGGTTTTTATTCTGTACTGTATACAACATTTCAGATTACAAACGCACCTCTAAGTTACTTCTGCATATAATTTGATTAATCAAAATACTGAAACTAATTTCAGTAAAAATTACTGCATGATCAAGTGAGTACGGAAACGATAATTGTAGATAATCTTGTCTTACTCTAATCCCATTCGTGGACGCTCTTCATTCATCTCTTTAATAATTACTGGACGATGTGTGGGGAAGGTGATCAGTCGCAGTCATGGCTAATCGTGTCCTACTTGAATCCAGTTCACAGGTCTTTACCCATCTCAAAATTACTGAATGCTAAGACGAGGAGAAGGGATGAGTCGCAGCTTGGCTAATCGTGTCCTACTTGAATCCAATTCGCGAGAGGTCGCACTACAGGTCAAGGCGAGCGAGTGCGATAGGAAATGAGCTCGGCCCGGCCAAGCGAGAGTGTTTTCAGACTTGCTGATGTTTTCCGATAAGAAATTGGTGATGATGGGTCGGTGTCGAAGATGATGCGCGTGAGAGTCGTGACTCGTGATGTGGCCACGAGGGCTGATGTTCCTGCGACAAGTGATGTGTACCTACATCGTAGCATCGGTGAAACGAGAGTACGTGTTGCTTGAATGTTGTTTGAAATACTTATGAAAATGCGGCAGAAACTGTGGTGAAATTGAAGTTAAGTGTTGATTTACATCTTTATTTTGTTGTTGCTACGAGTTTTAGCGTTATTACTCAGTGAACAACACTTTTCTGTTTGTTGAGTAATGATGAAGAAGTTCATAACGATGAAGACACAGCAGACATCGTATTTTATTTTGCTAGAAAAGAAATGTATGTGAGTCTTTTCCAATGTAATATTTTAAGTACGTAAATCAGTGGTATTACCAAAAGTATCCTGGTCTCCTCAACAAGTGAAAACGAAAGAGTGAAGAAATTTGCAACTCCAACCTAAAATTCGAAGAAAAATACGTCTGAAGGCTTCAAAATTTCATAAATCAGAACCACTACCTGGCATCAGTCACTGAAAAAGAGCATTGCCATGAATTTTCGAATGAAATTTTCATGAACAATACTAACGAGGCAAGGCGTGGACCGAAGACATTGGACACAGTTTCGCTGATTGGTCGCAGGTCACGCAGATCACAGCATCACCAAATGACGTCATCTCATTGGCTGATAATTGAGGGCTCTTTACACGGTCAGTCAAAGTCTGAAGAC
Source organism: Orchestia grillus (assembly GCA_014899125.1). Classification (NCBI taxonomy): domain Eukaryota; kingdom Metazoa; phylum Arthropoda; class Malacostraca; order Amphipoda; family Talitridae; genus Orchestia; species Orchestia grillus. The sequence goes on from VOMN01025509.1 coordinate 24,833, forward strand.
AGTGTGGGCACACACCCAAATATAGGCAACAAATGCTAGGTTTGCTCTTAATTCTAGAGTCAGGTTGGACGTCAAAGTTTCTTGACGTCCACCCTGACTGTAAGGCGACTAAGGCCAGTCTCAAATTTTTGAACTTATGAATTAAAATGCATAATTTTATTTCATTTTACCCACATTATCAATCATGAGGACGAAAAAATGTGAAAAAGTTCTAGGTCGCTTTTCGATTGTTTTAATTCTACGGAAACTAACCCTAATGAATATTAGCAATCACGTAGCACTTTGATATTTTCATCGTCACATTTTACAATTGCGTACTTTATTAGACAAATTTAGTACTCAGTTAAAAATCTAATTTTTTGTAGCGCAACCTAAAATACAAATGATGAATATCATTCAGCTTTTCAAAATAGACACGACGGGCTCGAGGCTGCGATAATAAATTTTTGTCTACAGAAGTACTGTACTCTCATTACGAATTTATTTATGACTCTTATGTAGACGGAGCTAAAAACCCAGGAGTGACACTTACAGTTAATTCTGAAATATCGAATGATGTACGAATAATGGCCATTTTCGCAGTAGAATTTATGCCTGTGATCAAAAAAATATTTACCGCCTCCGCTGATTGTGAGGAACAGGGTGGCACAAAAATCATTTTATCATTTTGAAGGTTTATTACAAGACAATAATGCAAGTATACAAATGCATTACAAAGAAAATGAAAGAAAATTTTTTGAAGTTTTATTCTGTTCCAATATGCAGATTTGAAGTAAATTTTTTAAACGAAAATCATTCAATTATCATATCATATTCCAAGGACCAATTAGCAGAGACAGTGGGAAGTTATTTCTCTTGCAATGGATCGTTAGTTGCTGTGCAGAGGGACTTTGAAAGAACATCTAATCAACAAAAGCCTTGCAAACACTGCATTATTGCAATGATTTCAAGATTCAGATATTTCGGCTCAACAGCATGCAAAAAAATGCTCTGGCTGACCAAGATTGATACAAAATTCATGTGTAATTCAACGCATTTCATTGAATGTTGCAGCAGATTTAAAAACGTCGACGAGGTAACTTTCCAGTCAATTAGGAATTCCACGGTTATTACGACGCATCGTAACAAAAGATTTACAACTTTTTCCGTAGAGAATTCAAGTAACACAATTGTTCAAGTTTGCAGACCGTCCGTCAAAAGAGAAAGGATTCGTACGTGCATTTCTATACCGGACGAATGATGAGACTTTTACTTCACACCTATTCAAGTCTGATGAGGCCCATTTCCATATCAGTGTGCATGTAATAAACAAAACTGCTGATTCTGGTGTGATGAAAACTCTAGGATAATCCATGAGCAACTACTTTATGCACGGAAGGTTACCGACTGGTGTTGCACAACGAGTGTAAAAATCTTTAGTTCATACTTTTTCGAGGATGTTGATGGTGCAACCGTGATAGTGAGAGGACACGACTACAGAGAAATAATACTGGAATAATTATTGCCACAACTGGAAGATTTAGACATGCAGAATTTGTGGTTCCAACAAGAAGGGGCGACCCTCCATAGAGCAAGAGAACCATGACTGCCTTTCCTGGTCGTTTAATTTTACGTTTTGGTGTCGTTCCAAGGTCACCAGGGTATCTTAATTTAACCCCTATGAATTTTTTCCTATAGGGACACCTTTTAAAGGAAAGGCTTGCATCAATATGGCTAATACTCTCCATGAATTAAAAACAACATCATCGAAGAAATCAACAGAATAATTCCAGATATTTTTGAAGAAGTCACCCAAAATACTGTACGTAGAATAAAAGCTTGTATTTAATACTGATGACAAACATTTAAACAAAATCATGTTTAAATAACAAAAACTCAAAACTTCTTCTTTTATTTTAAACATCACTTATTTTCTGACAGCCTTGATAGCTGTCGTGTAATTTATGTTCAAAATAGTAAAGTGACTTTTGTACCAACCTGTGTAAGTATACATCACGACTATTTCCATTGACTATTTCCATTATCCGATATTCGTACGGCCAACACGAACATTCGTACGTTTAATTTGTTCAATGCCGTGATTCATTTCTTATTTATTGATCTACAAGAGAGCTTGACTTCCGAGAAGAAAAAGATTTTCTGGTTTTACGGGGTTTTTACGAGGGCCTCTACGGAAGCAGTCAACTCAAAGCCGAATTCGTGCAAATGGAAGACGACCAAGACCTGCTGAGAGATCCAAGAATGAGAGGAAAGTTGCATTTATTTGGATCTCAGTGAGAAGTGTATCAGTATATGCTGTGTTTGACAACTGAATTGCCTTGAGTAATGTATGCTAACAACTTCTTCTGATGAGATGTGCATGATTTTTCTTATTAGCTTCACATTTCAGTCAAATTAGGTAGGGTGAAACTGGAAAATTAGCCGAAATAAAAATACCTCAACTGAAAATTTTGGTCCGGAGGATTCAATTTAACCTATTTCGCGTTACGATTATATATTTTACATTCCGGATTACATGATTTTTGAAATATGTTTACTTATTACTTACATTTAATCTTGAACGTGCAGGTTATGCAGCTGAACGTTTCTGTGTAGAAATTGGGTCCCTTTTTGTTACCATCAACGTCTTGAGTAATTGTCACTTTATGTCTTGAATTTGATGGGATATTTACAACTGATGAACATTCAAATTCGAACATTAACTAAGCACATAATCCCAAGCACAAAATGTTACAATACGATGACGACCAGAAGACAAGCACCAAGGAATAACTGGGTGTAAAGTCAAATTGTTAAGAGCTCTCTCTGAAAACGCAGAAATTTAAAAGGCAGCAGTTTTGCAATCGTATTCATTTTGCAAGAGCCCCTGGTATCGGGTGGTCCAGTCTGTACATGGCCCGTAAAAATGCCTGAGTGTGCGAGAGAAAGTGTCGACGTATTGAGTTCAGTCCATTCTGGCCTGTACGAGCCAGGCTGCGGAGATTGGAGACCGAGGTGAACCCGCAACAAGGTGTTGTTTATGGCAGTCAGCACCTGGTCATCACAACACCTCGGCCCCGCGATGGCGAGAAAGATAGGGCCAACCGACCGTAACTAAGGCTCATTGGGCGCTCCTGCAAGCTCTGCAAGAATGAATCTTTTCTTAGCTCATTCCGTAAGAACTAGGAAGTGAAGTAAGCACTGTAGGTTTGCTCACAGGCACCATCTATTGGCCGAGACGGCAAAAAAGTGAATTACAAAATTATACGAAGGAACTGTGCGATAGGAGACTACTTTTACGTTTTTTTCTTGTTCTGGCTGCTCGGTATGTTAGAGAATTTGGAAGCTGAAAACAGTGTTTTTAAATCAATTTATTTATTCTAACGTGTATTTTGCAGTAGGATTAAAGACTTCTTTATTTGAATTTTCATAACGAAAAGCGATAAGTTTGGAGGTAAGCGTCCTTAACGTCTATTTTCACGCAACGAACATTTTTCCAGAAAAACAAACATGGAAACTTTACAGTAGGACTCCCGTGAAGATCCGCTTCCTTGAATCCGATAAACTAATATCTGCAAACACAATTCCTCACCAGCCTATAGGATAACACCTGAATGACATGCACTCCACTTCAGGTGGCCGCTTTTTATCACAGTTAAGAGATAGTCCAACAAGATGGTCACACAGAATAGCCGTAAGGGTAGTCGGGTTTCTCATTATCTTCCCTGTCTTTCATAACTCACTCTGAGAAACGGTTTGTTTGCGGCTTGTCTGAGATAAAGACATGCTGTGTACTATCTTCTTCGAAGGTCGGGCTTTACATCTTAACGGTCTGTTTTGACAACTTCTAACTCGTTACCATTCGGTAACTTTTTAAGCTGACTATAAAGCGGAAATTGCGGAAATGGGCAACTGGGTACAACATCCGTTATCAAAGTGAGTCTAAATTAAAACCAATCAATTTGCTGTACACTCTTTCGAGAGCAAATGAGCATAAGTTACTTAAAAACACAGTTTAAATACGACAGAAACGTTAGATTTAGTGTTATTAATGAAGTATGATAACAATTGTAATGCTGGAAGAGCAGGAGAACGAGCTTTGCTTTCCTTTTTGGAATCGTAATTCTTGTCACGATATCAGTCGCTCGTAGACCCATCGGAGTAATAGCCGAGCTGGAGGCAATTAGAGGAAATTTGATCTGAAGCTCAGCCGTTAAAACTGAAATGGTTCATAAAATCGACGTGAGACGAGTACTGGATCATTTGGCTCCGAAATCAATGCCATAAGCGGGACATTTTGTAACTGATAACGAGGTTGTGGATAAAAGTTAGGCAATTAAAAATAGAGATAAAGCAAAGAAAGAATATTGCTTCAGTATTTGAATTTCGGATATTATTCACTATAGCTAGGACCCGACAAATTTGGATGTATAAACCATATTATTAGTTCATCAAAAATAATAATGGACTGTGCATTATCATTAACACCTCGTTTCAATATACTGTCCAGCCAAGTGTAGCATATAAAAAATCAACTCCGACCTGACGGCATAAAATGATTTCCACTAATTTAGTTACACGTGCTAACGCTCTTCGAAGTCTGTCATTCAATCTGACTTGGCAAAGAATGGACAGTCATGAGCAGTAATTTAAATTGTGCATAAAAAAGCCGCAGGACCGTGTTCAAAGTCTTCCATTACTTGATGTTTGAGCTGCGGATGTTTGTAGGGGCCACACCGCGCCGTTTGCCCAAGCGCCAGTGCGTGAATGACCAAACTCTCCACACCGGTTCGGAACAATGCCTTCGCAATTACTCTAAACACTGCTAGTCAATAACTGTTACACTTCAAGGAACTTTCTCATCGAAACGGCCTCTCCCAAAACAACAGTAGAGCTGCATCACTTTGACTTATCACTTCAAGATCAAAGTTGATGTGATAGATCGTTAGTTAAAGAACCGCGAGCATCACATGGGTGAGATGATCTCTTGAAGCATGCAGTCACAGTATTGGTTGGGCAAGTACTGCAGTTCATCAAAGAAACAACCACTGTCAGTTCAGTGATGTACAATGAGGAACGAATATTGAGAATTTTTGTAGTATTTCAAAAAATTGCCAACCCGCTGATAACGAGGGGTAAGCATTTTTCTCCTAAACTGTTAACGGAGCAACCAAACGGCTTAGCATTATTCCAGACATTTTTAAGACCCTTCGTTTTGACAGAGTCGGTGGAGACTCGTGGCTTTCGAATAATGCATCGTCGATCTTGATGAATTGAGCTTGAATGGCCAACCAATTTTGTCCCCTCTCTCTTGCATGGCATCACCAGCCGAGCGACGACACCCATTTTTCCAATAGATACTCATCGCATTACGAAGGAGGCTTCCCGTATTCAGAGGAGCTGGTAACTTTCGGCTGCAAAAGAGTCATGGCGAATTACTGATCATTGCAAGTATCTTTCCTAATGATGATGATTTTTATCTGGAAATTGCGTGGATCACCAATGTTGCAAAGTCATGGTTCGAGTCAGAGGGTGTGAAAGATCGAGCGCAGGAGCTGCGAGAATAGCGAGGCGGTCACAATTTTCTCGAGATTGAAGATAAGTCGGAGAAATTAGTGTGCGTCCAGTGCCACAAGCTTGTATTCTTAGACAACATTTAAGAAAAGATTTTTGCATGAGGCTCCGTTTCCATGTACATCTCCTTTCATTTAAGAAAGAATAGCTTCCATACAATCAAAAAGATATTCGAGCATGAAACGACGCTCATTGAATTTGAATTAAACCTTTATTTATAAAAAAGCATTCGAAAATACTCATCCATACGTACAAAAACAATTAACTTACTGAATGTAATACTTGTTTTCGGTTGATATTTTCATTCTTGTGAGATGTGTGAAACTCTTTCTAATTGAGTTCTTGTACTTAACCTAATGACAAAATCAAATATGCAACACATAATAGTCAAATTAACGTGAGTGTCATTGTAGCGAATGCGTTAGTAAAATAAAGAATACTTTGTGAAGTAGCATACTAAATATGGCCTTTCCTCGGGCACCTCTGAACCTGGTGCATTTTTTTTAGTTTGATTAGAAACAGAGATTAAAAAACTGTTGAACTGCGAAGAATAGCTTCGCGCACGCTACTTTTTACCAGTTATCATCTTGAAAAGATAAGAGAAGCCTGGCTTTCTGAGAAACAAACAATGCCGTATATCTACTTACCTCCTGCCTTATCTGGAGCCACGGAGGCATACCGAAAAGAGATAATTTATCTGTCCAGGACTCGAGTCACACACAGGCTGTCAATCTTAGTATGTACGCAGTATCTTTTTGTTTTTTTGCGCGGCAAAATGATCGATTTTTCCAGCTACGTAACTGTAAAATGTTATTGAGTATTTGGTATTCATAACAAAGACTCATGGGAAATTTGATAGAAATTTAATTGTAGTAATCATGAAAAATTCGAACAGTAAAATACTCTTTCAACGAACCTTAAATGATAGTATACAAATATTTACCAGAATGAGAAACCAACACTTACCGAGTCAAATAAAATAAGAAAACTCACTGACATCTAAGTGAGTCTCCTTAATTCGACTATCTTATGGAACCACGTTTGGGATTCGTCGTCTCTAAATCTGTTCGAGCTCAAAAGTTATCATATACATATATTTACCCAAAGCTTCATCACTAGGCCGGTGCGGGCAAACACATATTCAAATGAGAGCTTGCCTCAGAACGCCCACCTGTAGCACTGCCTGTCGAGCATATCAATTTCTTCCTGTGAATGGAGGCAAGAAAAAGAAGTTGGTAAATCCCTCTCGGAACGGAGTATCATATTGTCAGCATATTAGATGTATTTTGTAGTGCAGATCATCCCATTGGAGGCTTTTGTGTATGTTTCAAGTGGTCCATTTCTCTTGTGCAGGTTCGGGGAGCATTTTTGTCCGCTTTATGCCTGGCTGAGTAATTTGTAAAGGCAATGGGAAGCATCGGGGGCCAGGAAGATTAGCCGACAGATGGCCTCAGAGGGGCCAGTTGGCCGTTCTCTGCGCTCAGGTGCTGGAAAGAAAATGATGGTCGCGGCTTAGAATTATTAAATACCACACTGACTTCATAGATGCTAGAGGACGATGAAAAGGACGTTTTACGATCGCACGAATATTTTATGAAATCCTTCAGCAGTTTTTAATCAGAAAATGTTAACGTAATTCTGTACGTTGAATTCCTCATTGAATTCTCGTTGATTTTGTCCAATTCTAATTACATGGGATTCTACTATCGGGAGAAACATTTAAAATATATTATGTTTTGCCAATATCACTTCGATCTTTCTCTTGATGAAGGAGATAACGGTAAAGGAGCTCATTAAGCGGGTTTGTTTTTATCATCATGCACATCATGGTGTTAATTAGGTCTACCCTCTCAGCTTCTGAGGGCTATTGAGGCAGTGAGATGAGGGGTGACGGAGAGCCATTAGGGGGAGCCAGGTGTGGCCTGATCATCGTATGAACAACTCCGTCTTTATGAACATTTACTCTACGCCAGCTGACTCACATGCACAGTGACTTTGAAGATCTTCTAAATGCGTGAACACAAACTAAAGTGTTCGGTAGTTTTTTCCTCACTAATTGAGCTCGTGAAAATATTAAGTAACAAATTACTTCTAGCCAAACCGAAATGTCCGGTAGTTTTTTCCTGACTAATTGAACTCTTAAAAATATTAACTAACAGATTACTGTAGTACCTTGAATATCAAGAGCTTGCACAGATAATGTATCAAAATTTCAGGCGTTTTCAAGAATTTACGCCTGTATCATTCACTAATGAAAATTTTTCAAAAAAATTGTTTGCATTTTAGAACCATTCAGTATCGTCGTGAAGCTCAAACGTTGTTGAATCAGTGACGTCAAAATTCATTTTTGTTGATCGGTGTTGGCAAATAAACACATTTTAGCTCACTCAGGCCTGTTATTGAGACTCCAATTCAGCCAAACAAATATTTCTATAGCCTTCAATAAAATTTTCCGTCATTATCTCGTCCACTTAATGCTGAAAACCCTGAATGGGAGGTACTTCATCGAGCACAACTACTTCATTCGTACGCATTTAGGACGAAGTAACACGTTGCCCTACTTCTAATATTCCCTGTTTTTGTGCAAAGTGCGCTTTGGAAACCTTCCTCGCGATTGTGCAACGCGACAACTTCACATCTTAGGAAGAGTGAGCATATTTATGCAGTTACTTGTTCAGCAAACGTACGAGAATGTTGCAGCATAATAAGAAAAGTTTCAACGATGTTTCATCACGCATGCTCGACGGGATGTAAGTTCTACCTTTCCGTTGCCGTTGCAACGAATTCGGAAAAGCTTCAAGAAATGAGCAATTATGCCAGCAACGTTCAGCCAATTCAGACCCATGTATAACCGTAGACACTCCGACAAAAGGAGCTTAATCGTGTCAGTCAGATGTTCAAACCGAAATTCATGCCAGTCGTTAACGAAATATTAAAAGCGCAATATTATTAGCGGCGTAGCAGCAGAAATATTCAAAATTTCACCCAACCGGTGACTAAAAAATGCTTTTTTGTATGACACTCGAAATGGAAGCTCGTTTTTGACAGAATATAAATTTTTTGAGAATTATGCAATTTGCTTGTAATACATCTCAATTTTTTTCTGAAATAAAAGATGTACTTAAAGACACGGCTCGGCTCAGTAGCTGAAGATGTCTTTTGTCATGGACACTCCATTGACGTGCTCCGACAAACTTTTTAGAGAAGGAAAAGTTTGTTCTCCAGAGAGAGCCTTCATCGTGATCTTCGATAAACATCGCAGAGCCGAGGCTTAATCCTAGCCTAATTGATGATACCATTGTGCTTAAATTGGCGTGGCTTTTAATAAGGGAAGGTTTACAGGAAGACTTGTAAGGAAAGATTTTTTTTTTGTTCACAATGAACTGATAAGCCTGAAATATTCTTCACGAAGTTGTAGAACTCTTAGCACGTGAAGAGCTAGTACGTCTTAAGTGAGAAACTCTCCTTGTTAATTAAAATAATAACGTTAAATAATTTTTAGTTTCAGAATTTTCTGCATATGAGAAGCTCATACGTTTTAAGCGAGAGACTTTTTTCTTGAAACCATTACGTTAAACAATTAATTTTCAACTTCTAAAGTATTAGCAGAAAACTTTTGTGAGATTTGTGGGATGTTGATGTGGTGCACATGTAGGATTTGTAGACAGTTGCACGCGTAAAGTTGAAGTATTTCCCAGCCGCCGGAAAACACTCAATGGAAAAGAAATTCAATGCTTTATTGCGTTAATAATTTTGTTGAGCAGAATTGCGAAAACGAGGTCATTTCAAGAGTGGTGCGCAGGGAATTCCTATATATTTTTTCCGCATTCGCGTTTCACAAATTTTAGGAAACCATATGAAACTTGAAACCTGAAATTCTTGACAAGAAACTCGCTGCATCTTCTCATCAACTTAGGTTTAATTTCAAACTGGCTTCTTGGGACGTCATCGCTTACATTAATGTAGAAAAAATACAACAATTTTTTTGAAGTTAGTGAGGAATGTTTTCAGTTCTTACACTTAAAAATCAAACGGAACTTCCTACAAGTGCAGAGGGATTGACACTGCCGTATGAGAACAACGACCACTCAGCAAAGAAAGAACTTTTACTTGAAATGATCATTTTTGTGCTGAGTAATTGTGCTTAATACTTTGACCTCTTACGAAGCCTTCTCGTTGAGAACTTGAAGATTGATCATTTCGGAAAACAGCTCTACCACTCAATTGATATTTCAATAGAGCATTGAAGATTCCAAGGTTTTGAACAAGGAAAAACTATTTATGAATTGAACTTACTGAAGTTGAACTTTGAACTTGGAAAAACTTGCCTAACTTGAATTTACTGAAACTGAACTTTGAACAGGGAAATACTTGCTGATATTGAACTTTAAGAGCAAGGACACGTTCCACACGGTCAATCTGAAGTCGGGGAGTTTGAAAGTTTTGTATAGTGGTGAACTGTGCAGAACGCAATTCAGGCCACTTTTAAAAAATTATCATTTTGAAATGTTACAAAATCCGCAAAAATACCGAAAAAAAGGTTGCCGCGTTTGAATGTTTTGGGATGAGAGAGCCTGCGTGCTTCATATAAGAGAGCAGAACTAATTCACCTCTGTAAGCCAGCAGCAATCGATGGAGGGAGCTTACCCAGGAGATAATATTCACGACATAATCGTCCTAAAAGAAGCAAAAACTCACACAAGAGCTACCGTGGCGAGGGGCGTTCGAACACGTGTGCTCGGCCGTCGGTGAGCCCTGTACGTACAACGCGAGCAGAAATGGCGACTTGGCGAGCACTGTGGAGCTGCCTGAGGTCTGGGTCGCGATTTTGGAATCAGTTCGAAGTGAGTTGTAATCCTGCGTGACACCATAAAATGCAGTTTCTGATGAAATGTAAAATCTCTCTTCTGAAGGCATGTGAAATAATTTTCAATTGGGTATCTTTTCAGTTATACTTGACACCGAATCATAAGCTGAGTGGAAGCGATGTACTTATAGAATAAGTACCTTGGGATATATGACCCGACAAAGGCTTGAAAAACAAGAATTTCACGTTTACCGAAAAGAAAAATTATAGTTTTTCGAGTTATTAAACTGTTTTATCGAAGTTTTTAACATTAACTGTTTTTAACATTTAACTGTTTTTAACATTATTCATGGAGACATTTAGCAATTTAGTGGCCATTTTTTGAGATTGTAGGTTACACTCGAAGGCTAGAATATAGGTATGGGGGAAATAGATTATCTGTTCTGTATGCAGTAAACACGGGTAATTTCTCCACAAGGTTAGAGGTGCAGGAATCTTTGAAAGTAGTTTTAGTTTCTCAACTGGCCTTAGAGTTCTTCTTAACACATTTTCTGCGTTAGGCCGTTCCAGTGTTAGGTTAGGTTAGGTTTGAATTCGACGACACCTTGTGTTCTGAAGTTACTCGCACTTCCTTCTTGTTCGCTTTTTCTCTTTCCTCGGATTAACGGGCTCAGTTATTTTAATTATTCAAATGAGAGTTTTCTTTGAAGGCAATCAAAATACGAGTGTTGACTTACAAGCAAACCACCACCCAACACCGGAATGAATTGTTTCATTGGTACACCCGTGGCCTAACACGCGGGAACGTGTTAAGGCCCTTTCACACGATTAGTCAAAGTCTGACGACAGTTTTGGCAGGCACCCAAATATGGACATCGAATACTAACTTTTCTCTCAATTTTGGAGGCAGGTCAGACGTCACGGCACTGAGGTGCCTTGACTTCCAACCTAACTCCTGAGTTGAGGGCATAGTAAGTATTCGATGCCCTCACACTTGGGTGTCTGCCGACACTGTCTCTAGGCTTTGACGGATCGTGAGCGGGGGCCTTTAGGGTGGGGGACTCGTTGCCAAAACCTGACGTCGACGACGCCATAATATGCACAGCTCAGCTTGCGATGCCGCAACACATGTACAATTTCTGCACTCAGCTCAAAGAACCACATAGGCATATATACCAAGCTTGTTAAAACGTAATTTATTGACGAGGATAAAATTGCATTAAAGGAGACTCGAGTATATCCAGTTTAATATTTTTTGAATCAAAATTTAACATTTAACTTATGTACGCTACTCTACGACATTCAGGATGCCTTGCATAACTGATATCAATTACAAATCACCGAAGACTTTGCAAGTACAACAGTCCAAAAAAGTCGTCACGCATTAATGGATTACGAACATGCATGGAACTGAAATTAAGGTGTTTCATGGACCCTGCCAATGCGTGTTGAGTTCATTTTGCTTGAATGTTTTTCGTTTAATTAAGTATTTCTTTCGTACTGTTTAGTTTTCAGTCTTTTGACGTCGGCACATTAGCTGCGGAAGAACGATCATCGTAAAAACGTAAAAATATTAGCAAACGTATAGCGCTGGGTTTGCTGCAAACGTGTGAAGATTCACATCATGCCGACGAAATTGTATTTAAGAGTCCAATTGAATGACAAAAAAAGTCACGCGGAACCGATTTGACCTCCTGCAAGTATGGAAACCATGAGGAAATTTTTTTTCCTGATTCTGTACAGTTTCTGACTCGATTTGGACACAGATGCAAATTTCTGGAACACGACGTGGCAAGAGGACGAGGACGATCCAATGCGGCGGAAGCGTCGAGTCCCTCGCAGGGTCCCGCTCCAGTGCTCCTGAAGTGACCGATCGAATTGTTCACAGTCCAGCTGCGGCCTCTCTGCCATTTTAGACGATACTGGGACGTGTTTTATCGCCTGAGAAGGACCCAATTTATTTTCAATATCAAAAGAATTACAGAGCACCTACTTCCTCACTGAGTTTTATTTGGGGAAACCAACGGCGAAATGTTCGAAAAGAAATGCAAGCGGAGGCTTTACCCTGTGCCTCTCCATGGAAGTTCTAGAGCTACTGAACATGTATCATTTTCTTCGCTTAGTGCAGTAGCTTGCAAAATTACTTCGAAGTACTATTTTTGTTTGCGAAAAGACACCGCAGTGTTTCTTGTTGTAAATCGTAGGCCTTACGCTTCCGGAAGTTGGACTTAATGGATCTACTTTCGAATTATTGAATTGATTAATAAAAAACCATTCACAGGTATTTTTCCGTCATTTTGAGCTCAATCATTCCTTGAAAATTGTTTGAAGCTCTTCGATGGGACAAACTTAGGAAATTACATTTAATCAAGTAATTGTTATTCACAATTAGTGATTCAATTTCCCTGATTTTGTGTTTTGTGTATTTGATTAAAGTGTGGCCATTGCCACTGAAAAATTATTCAAACTGATTAAAGCTCGCTCGACTGATCGCCTCGTACTGTGAATTGCTTGTCGGCACCACAGTTCCTTCAGCAGCATTAACAGTCATTGATCGAGAGTCTTGAGACAACGACTTCAACGTCCCGTAAATTCCAATTTGATCAAAGATATTACTTACATCCCGGGACTCCAGTTGCAATTAAACAAACGCTTCTCTCATGATAAAGAAAAAATTATAGAGGTAAATTGAGCGACAACATATGAACCGAGGGCACTTTGCACGACGACAAAAATGCACCTCTGTCATCAGGGCCCGAGTCCTTCCCTTTATTGCCGGTAATTTTGCCTCCGTAAATATAGCCGTGATGAAACTCTACTTGATGAACGGCGCTAGAAAATGAAACTGCAGCTGGTAGACAAAGTTAGAAGCGCAGTCGCTTGGTTAGCGACGGTCCAGCGGCACTTTAATATACAGACACGATCGTCGCTCTGTTTTTGAGACCCAGGGAAAGGGAGAGCTCTCACTGAAGTAATTTGTTCCTGATTGGCTGGAGAGAAGCGGTCCGTCATAGCAGAGATGTGTCGAATTTCACAAGACTAAGTGGATGGTAGCTTATTGAGATGAAATAAAATTTTACTCAGGCAGAGATAGTGTAAGTTTATATGGGTGATTTACCACGAGGTATGTTTGATAATAATTGTCCACATTCTGTGCCTGAAAAAATCTTCAAAAATTCAAATAAAATAATTTATTGGTAGTTTGCGATTACGAGTCCTAAATTATTGTCTAGAATTTATTTTTCACTTGATACTCTAAACAGGTGAGAATTAAAATTCTGCTTACGGAATTATAACGCTTATGACGTGATTTCTAATGGATATTAATCGCATATCTTAAGCAATCAATGTCGGAATGACCAGAAAAATATGTTATAATGGGGATAAGAACGAGTAATGTTCGTCGCAAAAGTATTAAAACCAATTTAAATTAAAGTGGGACAAAAATAGAAAATAAATTCTAATGGAATACCGCCTACGGATAACAACGCAGTGAGTGTTTTAATACTCTTCATGGGAAGTTCAATCCTTGAACAGCATTCGCTCTTATAAAACGGGGACTCCAGTAAGCAGAAATGTTATTTTGGGTGTCTCCCAGGGAGGGAAAGAAGTTATTTTAGGGCTTGTTCATCGAGATACAAGTGGACTTGAAGGAGGGTAAGTGTGGTGAAACAGGACAGCGAAATGGAACAGGACAGGCAGTGGAACAGGACAGGGAAATGGAACAGGATAAGGAATTGGAACAGGACAGGGAAATGGTACCGATGCTTTTTAAGGTCCGCGCGTTACCTCTCATGCTAATGGCTCTTCACACGATCAGTCGATGTCTGAAGACAGAGTCGCGAGATACCCAAGTATGGACTAACTTTGCTCTATTATAAAGTCAGGTCGGAAGTGAAGTGACTGAGCAGTCCCTTCACTTCCGAGATCACACGATGTGTGCAAATAATAGGAAGCTGAGAAAATCCTATTTTCAAAATACATAAGAAAATAAATCAAATTTGCGAACATTTCCAAACGAGCTGGAGTATTTCAACGGTGCTTAAAATGCAAGTTTTCTACGGTAGCCGTAATGGGAATTTCCTTTGTCCAAATAATTATCGGGAAAATAATAATGAACGTCAGATTTTAGAGGGGAGGCGCAGCTACAACGGGAGTCGATCACCGAATTTGGGGCCCAAAGAAGAAACAAACAAACCTGAGAAAAACTTCAGCTCGTCGTAATTAAGTTTAGCTTTGGAGAGAACTACTGGCACCTCATTTGTGAAGATCTAATCATGGGAACAAATACGAGTTCTCAGATTCGTTAAGAGTTTTTAGCGCCACAACTACGCTGTGTTGAAGGGTTACTCAGGTTATTATTGACTTAGAGAGTTAGGCCAACCTTTCCAGGCACCTTAATGTGGCGCTCACTCTGACCAAACAGAAGTAATCAATGAAAGTTTTTGTTTTTTAGATTCGTTATGGAAGTGAAATACATAGATTCAGCCCGATAAAGTAAATTATGTATTTTAAATGATGCTTGTGTACAAGAGTCGTGCACAAGAAATCATAATTGAACGAAAACACATGTTCTAGACACGTGCCATAGTTTTCCAGTAGCTGGAAAAGTTACAGAGAACAAATTTACTTCGTAGTCCAAAAGTTACGGTCCCTACCTAGTCTACTATAAGTACTGGTGAAAGAAGCATGAAGGGTTGGAAAGGAGCGTGAAGGAGTTGAAAGGAGGAAGAAAGGTTGGAAAGGTGTTTGCTGCTTTCTCCCGTCCATGTGGTTTGAGCAAATTAGCGTGAAAGAGAAAAGTACGATTTTTCAGGGAGACTGAACTGAACAAGATGCTCTATGAACATACCAAATGTTTTCAAGTTTCAAGTGGTATTCTCGGAGTGAGTTTAGGTACCGAATTTTTAGTGATCAATATTTTAAAGCTATAAACAAAAATGTAAACCACATGTTCATAAACTGAGCTCACGAACCTGATTGCTGAGTACAAAGATAATGGATGCACGAGCACAACCTTCGCAGGAGACAGAGAGTGAGCCACCTGAATAACCTGGCGTTTTGAAAGCATCCACAGTAAAAGAGGCGTCCAATAGGCAAAGCTTGGCATTTTATCGTCAGGAGCAGCAGTTCAGGAAGCTAATGAAGGGCCTTAAAGATCCTTCAAAGACCATTAGAGGTGATAAGGCCAATAGTAAAATGACTAGAAGAGCTACCTCTATTGATGAAGCCTTTGTACTAAAGCGTCTTCCTGCTGTATTAATGGCTTCTCAAAGTACAACCAAGCTCTGCAATACAACAGAGATGCTGAAGTTGAGCTTAACTTGGTCAGAAAATTGACTTTGAATGAATGGAAGGTTTTGCTGCCTGTAAATGAAAATGAGAGCAACAAAATGGTTTACTGTTGGCGTGAAGAGGCGTAAAGCGTTCTATTTAAAAAATTCTTTTAAATGAGTGTTTTGCTGCTTTGCTGTTTATTTTCTAAAAATAATACACTCAATTGTTCTTCATGCTGCAGTAAAGAGCCCTAACTAAACAAAAGTAGTAGTTATAAAGTCACAAAGAGCTGCCCGACGTTACATCAATAACTTCAAAAACTGTTCAAATGATCACACATCCGTACATTAGGTAATTTCAATCTGTTTCCTAAATATACAAAGTAGAGTACAGACGACGCGATGTAAAAAATAAAATAAATACAGCATTTAGTAAAAATATTAGTAAAACCCAAATCATTCTGCGAGTATTCCGCTGCTCGATGAAAGGCACCGGCGCGTCTGATTGCACCAGAGCTCCGGAAAATAGAAATTCCGCTCCGAAAAGGATAAAAAAAAATCACAACGACGAAAATAAACGTTTACTCTTCGAAAAGCACAAATTCAGTGGAATTTTCTTTTCGTTCATATTGATGAAACAACTCCACAACCGCTGGCATTCTCTGTACCTCGCCAAATTGGGAAGTAGATTCTGTTTAAAAAAAATACGAAAAACAACTAATATGAATGTACCCTTTTGGCATAATGAATTTTGAAGCAATGCATGTTTGGACTGATGATAATTTTTCTATAGGTAACACAACTACTTGGTCTTCGATCGTTAAAAGTATAAAATAGTTTCCTATAATCATTTGAAATATCATTGCACAAATAAGAGATAAAAATGTTGTGTATTCTGTATATTCCTTGAATTTATAATTCCACGTTTGATTACGTCAATCAAGGCGTAGTGTCGTATATATATATTACACTATTTTGTTGTAGGAAGAATTACCCCCATAGTATTTAAATCTTTTCTCGTAGACCTAAAAATGCTCCAAACATTAATACATCAAATCACCCATGCACGATTTTGACTTAATAACTTCACGAAAAAATTTAAGAATCCTATACATTTCTCACTAGGTAACAAAATAGTATCTTAACGTTAAGCTTCATGTGCAAAAATTATACAGACATACAAGTCAAATACATTAGAAAAAGGTGTAACATTGGAATAATTTACTGTAACTGTAAAAAGCACATCCTTCGATAAATATCGGCAAAACGATTCAAAGAACATTAATTTTTTCTCAAACCAAATTGTGTGTTTAAAATTTCTGCTTCCAGCAATGGATTAAATTTGATACCTTAAAATGATGTCCTGTATACTCAAAACAGTCTCTCAACAATCAACGTACATTTGATGCAAACAAAACACACCATGCAGGCGCCATAGGTCTTTGACAGAAAAAGAATTTCACCCATTCATTCACAGTAGTATATGTAGGAAGTAGGCTATCAAAAGCAACATTTACAGAACATCCCGTTGCACTCCCGTTGTGAAAACTAACTGCATGAATACGTGCTCCACCGTTGATGATTCATCGGAATCAGAAATTGTCGAGTTTTAACTGTTATTTTTGACCGATCGAGACACTTCACACCCTGAATCCTACATGCTAACGAGCACTCGGAGCTTCGGCATTTACAAAGACAGAATCTCTAACTAACCACCCTGTGATGACTTTACTTGGAGAGGACACTACCTGGCTATGGAGTTTGTCGCATACTGGTAAAATGGAGACATAATTTGAACATTTTCAACAGGTTTCCTCGTAACAAGCTCGAAGAAAAAGACTATGATAACAATAGTTGCATTCAGTGTCCCTGGTAGTCTGTACTGTGACCGCTCTCATCACGATAACAAGCATGAATAATTCCGTTAAAAATACTAGAAAACAAACTAGAAAACATTGGCTAAAAGGAAAAAAGATATTGAAGTGGAGTCATTTGGTAGGAGTAGTAGAGTTGAAATTTTGATTACTCGCGACACATGTTTTCTGAAGCGATTAGTGAAAGTATACCGGTAGAAAAGTGTTCAGCAGTTGACTAGCAGTTCAACAAAGGTTCTAAAAAAATATCCGCTCGCTCCAAACCCCGAGAACTGAAGGAAATGGGTTTAATACGTTGGCCGCGATTTCTCCATACAGGTAAAGTTTCACGTTGACAAATATATCCTTTGTGAATGAAAAAATTGAGGATTTTGTTTGACAAATTTTGTTATCTTATTCATGTTCCTTTAATCTAAGCTAGTTTATTCGTGTAATGAACACAAATTTTATGAACACTTGAAAATTTGTATTCGTATGTGTTAGCCCTTTGGCTAAGTTGTGTTAGGTTAGATGGTCGCGTGTACCACATATGGCGCACGTCGCACTCAAAGTGTTAAGGACTACAAAACCATTGGCCAGGAAAGCTGGTCGAGCGAAACGGCTCTAATTTGCAAGATACAATAGAGACTTCTTGACTGTCGAGCAATGGAAACACGTCCTATGGTCAGATGAATCACAATTCACTATGTCTCAGCAAGATGACAGAGTTAGAGTGATACGGGATGCCCATGAAGCTTTGGATCTTTCAAGTATCGCACTGACAGTACAGGCTTCCGGGGCAGTAAAATAATCTGGGGTGCTTCACACGGTCAAGATTAAGTTCGGTAACCTTGTGCAGCAACAAAATGAAATTGCTGGGTTATTTGAGCACTCTAGGTTACCAATTAAGTACACTCGTTTTTGTATTTTTATTTTCCTGATGTTTCTAGTATTTTTCAAGACGACAACGTTCACTTCCACCGATCTCACGTAGTGCAAGACTGCTTCAGCGACCACAAGGGATCATTTTCTCATACGAATGACTTCCATAGTACCCTGATTTACACCTTATCGAAATTTTGTAAGACCAACTGGATGGGGAGTTGCAAGCCACCTCAACACCTCTTCCTTCTTCGTTGGAAGACCGTTCCCAACATCTTCTCGTACTTTGGACAAATATTCACTTAGATTGTTCACAAAATTTCGTAGAATGTATTCCTAGTAGAATGAAAATTGTAATCAATGTAAAAGGTGGTCCAATAAATTATTAAGCGTGATTATTTTACATTTGTCAAGGTGGTGAGAAACTTTTCACCCGCGTAGTGTATGTAAAATCGTTTCTGTATTTCTTTAAGGCCGCATCTTTTTTTTTCTTGTGATTTAGCTGAACTTGATTTTGTAATACCTGGAAGAATGGATTACTCAATTTAAAATTGATTAGAAGTTAAATGTTAATGTTTTGAAATGATTCTTAGGTGTGAGTTTTACTGGAAATAAAAAATACACTCTTTCTAAGTTAAACTACAAATTCACGACGTACACTATGATTCTGAATTAGGGGTCATTTGATGATAAAAGTTTTAAATCATTACAATACAGAAAAAGGCATTGTTTTTGGGCTAATAATTTAACAGGTCATCGTAGATTTCTAATCAAATTATCGAGCAGACTTAGTCCCACAAATCCTCCCACTGCTGTGTGAAGCGTAGCCCAGTGTATGTATAGCACACGGAAAAATGAAATATATTTCTTTGTGTTTCAAAGTATACCACACTTATAAATTGGATAAAATCTGGGAGATAGCTGCACAGTAGCGCTGGCGCGCGTCTTTCAAGAGACTCATTAGTCGCATGCTCGTCTTGATGCGTTCTCCAGACACGCCCTAACGACCGCAGTTCGGCACCGCGTTAGCGAGCGTGTTTGGAAAATTGATGCGTCGAAGGATTTAGCGACGCGCGTTACTCGATGTGAAGGATTACGATGTGCTAAGCGGAGAGATTTGTGCTCCCAGCGTAACTTAGGATAACGTCTGTGTGGTGATGAATTTTTTAACACAGGGCCAATTAAATTTGTGAATTCGAAAGACAATATGACTTTCTCAGGCGAGGATGATGGTACGTACGTGTGATATGCTTCTAGGAATGAACACACTCATCGAAAAGACATGAAATTCGATTGCCAGCAACTTGAAAAATTTCGTACAGTATTTGTCAATCTAACTAAAAGTGGAATATTTGAGCAACTAGTTCAGGGTGAACTTTCTGAATGAAATCCATTGATCAAATGAAATACTCGAAATGTATTGTTTCACTACTTCAACGTCTAAAAACAGCACTTTAGCAATATGCTTTTTCAGTAAACATCGGCTTATTATGATTATACGTACTGTTTATTTTCTCCACAAACTTTTGTGAATTATATTCTTCCGTTCAGTTTACAGAACCAAACCCTGATCAGTTGAATAGGAAAACGAACAAGGATTGTTCAAATGACCTCAGCACGCAAACTACCAATGAACACCCTAGCTGCCGTCGTCTCCTAACTCGTTGCAGGTTTCCTCTCAATTCGAGCAGGTATTTACTGCAAGGCCGCAGGCTCACGACGCGAAAATATGTCACACGTACCCGGGCTGAGCAGGACGCCACAGCGAAGGCTTCATGTCTCCCCTAACAACGGTGACGCGTTTCTGAGACCCCTAGGAGACAGCTTAGTGGGCTCACGGGAACGCGTTATGGATGGCACGCGTACACGCCCACGCAAGCAAGCGCTCATTAACCCTTTTGTTCACTGATTTCCATTTTAGTTCGAGTGTACGGGATTTAAGTTTCCAAGCCCGGCGTTTTTTGTCACCGATTACGATATTTTTGGGTATTCAATCTCACGGACGTTTGAACATTTTGAGTTTCTAGTGTAGATTATTCCGGCTGACATTGTGCTGATGATACGTAATCCAGTTCAAATCACTCAAAGTCAGAGCGTCAAATATGACCGCCTGTCGAAGATCATTCTTTGCGTACGTGAAGTTTCCGTTTTAATTTTAATACGCGATTGGAGCCCCGTGCATGATCGCAAGTTTAAGTTACCTGTTCGATGTGGGCATGAATGTACAACATGCACATATTCTGTTGACCTCGCTTTATGCAAACATTGATTAGCAGATGCACGCATAATTTCATTGCAGCAGGACGTAAAAAAAGGAAAGGCTGCGTGTAACTTATGAAATTTAGGGACATTGGAGTGGAAGAGATTAGAGATGCTATGGCAAAGCTGACTGGCGGCAAAATGCTTCAAATTCCGAAATTTGGATTCCACTAAAAATTAGCAATGTCTCTCAACAGAAAATAGAAGGTGCGCATTTCCTAGAGGCTGTTATCTAGCATAAAAGATGTCTAATGCGAGAAGGAGTGATAAATTACAACAGGAAATTAGCAGAGGTAATAGACTTATTTTCTCAGACTGCAGGAATGGGCTGACGGCGATACGCTCTTTATTTCATGGAGTTCGTTGCTGAAGGGACAGCAAAGGCTCTGCATTTAGAATTCTGTTTGTATCATGCAATTGTACGGGCGCCACATACTCGAGGGATAATAATTCTACCTTTCTTGCTTCAAATGAACGCCCTCGCCGCAGTAATGAGCCTAGACAGAATGCGTTATGCCACGCTACATATTTGACGAAGTGCGTGTAGACGAGCTTTACGCTGCTAATCAAGTTACTGGCAATTATTACGGTCGCGAGTTGTGTGTCGTGTGCTGTTGGGATTAGTCTACTGAAATATTTCCAGCGGACTAGCGTAAGGAATTAACTTTTAATACATCACGTACAGATATCTTGTATTTTACTCTCGGCAGAAATGTAGCTCAAACCAACGGTAAAAGGATTTTCACCTATTGGGTTGAAGAAACACTCTGTATATAAGGTACACTGAATTGATACTTCTTTGTGATAGAGACACTTGCTTTAGATCATATCCAAAGGCTATGAAGGGAAAGTATTTAGGGAGTCATTTGATGATGGTGTGCATATCTGGCGAGAAAAGCAGCGCAGCATCGAGTGCTCGCACAGTGGGTACTTAGAGGGTCAGGCAACCGAGGAGGTTTGAGCGATTGCATGATTGGCTATTTTATTGAGCATTAGATTGCGTGTTAGTGGCGCGGGAAGCACGCCCCTGGACCGGAAATTGTGCTGTAGACGAACCGTAGTAATGTAATTAAGCTCTATTAGGACGCGAGCTCGGACACCTCCAATGACTGATAATGAAGTTGAAAGAAAACTCGAAGAGCTCGATCGCGCACACGGGCGAGCGAGTGTCGGGCTCCCGGTCGCAGCACTTCGCAAGTTTTAAAGGAATCAAATAGCCAGTCATTCATAGTAGCATCGCTCTTCATGTGGTTGAGTGCCAAGCATTTCGCTTCCCGTGTTTTCAATGAACTAATGGTGAATTATTCTCAGTGAATTATTTAAGATAATGAAGTATTCATGTTGATTTTTCAGCTTCCAGCCTGGATAATTAGATGAATGCTTTACCAAAATCTGAAAAACATGTTGATAGACCCTCAAATTTCTCATTACATTTCATGCTTGAATGATAGGCCCTATTGGAATTAAGTCCAGCAGCATAACGAGGAAATGAATGCTACATGCAGGACAGCTGACCCACCCAACACAGTTCATCATTATCTTCGGGTGAATATGATTAAGAAAGATAGCTAATTGAGAACACATTAGGTTTCGTGTTCTTTTATATCTTACTCATACAAAAGGGAGCTGAGTTTCGTAATAATTTTAACTCAACTCGGATGCGTCGTCAGTGTGACGTTGCCAGACAGAGCCTTGATTGTGTGAGGGCGTTAAAAGATATTCGCTGGAAGCATCAATTCCTTGCATCTCGTTACTATATTAAATCCAATTGCACGCATGTCTGTCCTTGGGAATACCACATCAATAAAATCCAAGATCGAACTAAATTGAAGTTTGGAAATTAATTATGGTTACAGTTAGAAGGAAGCAACTGCCTTAATATTGCCTGAATCCCTCGGTTGAATAACTTGTTCAAGACTTGACCATCTGAGTACGCTAAAGGAATAAACTGAAACACTTTTTTGCAACAAGTTCTGCTGAAAGTTGTTATCAATATTATTATCGAAAACACCACACCCAGGCACCAAGTGACCTCACGACGCCGGACGAATGCTGCAAGAAAAGCTGTTCAAAACATCATTCACTTCAAGCTTCTCCAAGCGATCCTGACGTCGGTGATCAACTCTCCTTCGCTCCTGCACATTGGCGCCCCATATTGATGTGGGCATTCAGCCATCGCAGGAATTCCCAATGGAGTTAATTAAGGTGCGGTACAGTTAGTCGTACGTGTAACGAAGTCACACATGTTTCCGGAGAGGGTGTTTGAACCTTCACCAATGCTAGAAATTTTCCTCTGGGATATTTCTTCGCTTTTGCAGGACGGTATTAACAAGCTGAGAACAGTAATTATAAAATTAAAATCACGACATCGATTACTGTTTATTAGTTTGTGTATGAAATATGAGAGTTAAACAGACCTTTTTAGATTGGTACGAGGTATTTTACTTCTTCTTATCGTATTACCTCTCTACTGACGTTTCTTGGTGCACAATTTTCCGTATGATTAGAGTTTGAATCCGTACCTATGAAATTAATTTAGCTATTTCAGTGAACAGTTTGAAAAATTAAAGTTTAAAATTATTTTTGAAGATTACGAACTAGTAGATCAACATTTTGAAGAATCAATTCCTCAGATTTTTCTGCGTGATATCAATAAATGTAGACACGATAAAGATGTGAAATATATAGATATACCTTGTGCAATGATTTTCTTATGTCCATGGGAGCATTTAGTTCCATTCTTGAAGACTTTTATAGAAACTCTGACACACCTGATCCCTCCTTCTTAACACCTTGATGGCCTCTGCTCAACACAGGGGGTACAGGTAGCGGTGAGGGCATGGGCATGTTCAGCAATACTGTGAGGGCATGGGCATGTTCAGCAACACTGTGAGGGCATGGGCATGTTCAGCAATACTGTGAGGGTATGGGCATGTTCAGTAATATCGTAGAATTATGAAACCAATGTCGAGGAAAGCGAATTGATTTCTTGCATATATTCAAAGCAATTTGAAAAATAAAATGAGTTAGACAGCTCTTCATGGGTGTGCGTTCATATACTTCACGCTTAGGACAGTCATCTCTTCATCATTTAGGACAGTTGCAACTAGGGTAAAAGACAGAATTTAAATAATTTTCTGAGATAGGAGTTACTGCTTGGACAATGAAACAAAATATTCAAACATCCATGAAACGAAACTTGAAGCGAAAGTTTGCTACGGCTCATCACACAAACACAGATAAACATTGGACATTTTCCACGAGAGAAATCTCGCTTAATAACACACTGGGGCCTCTAACCTGACGCTTTAAGTCTGGCCATGTTCTCCTTGACCTGAGGTGAGGATGCAAAACAGGGTCTAATTGGCACTTAGGATCCTCTGCTGTTAAGTTAATAAATGATCTGCCTTAAAAACCTCTTACAGGTTTCCCAGGTCCCCATCGTCGCCGGTTGCGCACTGGGCCAGAGCCGTCTGAGCGGCCACAGACGGCGCTCTGTGCAGACGCGCCAAGTGAGATGGGTTAGGCGGAGGCTGAGAGCCTCAGTAGCGTCAAACCTTTGTTCGCTCGGACTAAAATAGGTTAGCACTCCCGAGGATCAGTCCTGGCATTTGTTATGGTAATGTAGCGTCAGAAGTGCCACTTCACTCGTCTTAACGATGCCAGCCGAAAACCGGCTCAGGCTGCTTCGACCTTTAAGATACCAGCGCCGGAGGAATTGGGCTTTTTGCGTCAGAGTTCTGTTTTTGAAATCACGCATCTCTAATGCGGGTGCGTTTCTGTTTAGCTCGTGTCCCTCGGTCTCAATCGCTGTTCATGAATTTA
>VOMN01025511.1:0-16395 GCA_014899125.1 Orchestia grillus
TGGTGGTTGTGTGACTTTGGTGGTTGTGTGACTGTGGTGGTTGTGACTGTGGTGGTTGTGTGACTTTGGTGGTTGTGTGACTGTGGTGGTTGTGTGACAGCGAAAGTTCCCCCACGAGAGGAGCATCTTACGTCAGTTGCTTTCATGAGAAAACATCTCCAAGAACAAGGAAACTCGTGATGCCTTTTCTTCCATGACACCTTTTACCTTTTGATGCCTTCATGAAGCCCTGAAGTGGAGCTTTTAAGGGTAACTTTCCCATCTATCAATTCCTCTTACGCCACAAAGTCAAAGTAAGAACATTAACAAGCGTGGTCTTGAAAATTTAGTAAAAAACGACGAGATGTTAACATTGAGGAGTTAAAGTGAGCAGTCGTGCAGTTCCGTCGCTTCTGCAGCAGCCATGCTGGCATTTGCAGTAGGAAGTCGGGCTCTTTGACGCTCGAAACTGTAGAAATGTGATTCTTTATTGAACGTTTTTTTTATGAACGTTTATTGTACATGTAAATAGGGACTGAAGTGTAGCTTGTTCTACACTTATACATTAATACGTAAGTGGTAGTGAGCTTTACATGTAAATTTCAATTTGCATTTATACTTTATTTGAGTGTGAAGTGGTGCTTGAAAAGTGAATTCTAAATATTCCCATCAAATGAAGGAACCTATACTTATTATATTTTTCTTTATATAAATTCGACTTCTCCGATCGTGAATGTTTATTGCTATTCATAACGACAGAACTGGCGGCCGTCCGGCCCTTCTTGACGGTTGAGATGCCGTCTCACGACGCCAAATAATATTTAAAATTTCTCTAGTTCTTTCCAATTATTTTGATTTAAAAATTCCTGGAAATGGGCTGCTTGTATTAGTGGTATCAGCATCGAAATGGAGATCATAAGTCACGACCGCAGATGTTTTCAAAGCTGAAAATAGATAGTGAATTGTTGGGATGTAAATCCGTAGAGTTTAAAACCCTTTCTCATAACGTATTGCTGATGAATTTTGAATATACTTTAATAACTGAGTTGATAAAGCAGCAAGCAAGCCTACATTGTTGTGTACGCTTCTCGATGTTGTGTACCGAGCTGCTACGAATATTAATAATAATGAAAGAATTAATAATATTAACTTCGACAATGATAATAACGTCCAAGACTAAAGCTCATATTCGACGAAAGCATTGCAAACAAGCCTCGTTGTTTGGGGGGGCAGAAAGAATCAAAACCTGAGCATGGTATGCAGTTGCATGTCTGCTTTTCATTCAGCAAACAATTAGTTTTGCGAATGCAAACGAATTTTAATGTAATAAAAGAATTGTGATAAACATCCCGCAATGACTCGAGGAAGAAGTGGTAATGAGAAAGTCATTTGTTTGATGAAAAATAATGAAATTTCAACTTACTTTCACTCAACATGGTTTAGACGACGAGCGTCCCAGGTCTTCTGCCTTGAAACTGATCGACGGTCTCACATGCAGTGATATTGGCAGCGGAGCATAAAATAAAGAGGCTTTGGACACAGTTTTTGGAATAAACTCTTTAGCAAATGAGTTAAGCAAGTTTGCTAAGTCAAATTACTGAAGCATATGAATTAATTTTAATGCGATTCCCTTTAAAATTATATTAAAAGGCACGGATGAAGCGCAAGGGTAAAGTACAAAACAAGAAACTATTCAATGATTTTACTCCCTGTAATGTACTTAAAACTAATTCAATTTAATTCAACTAAAATTGTAACCCTTTAATTCTAAGCTGAATGGGAATGAATTGACTTTTCGCTACAGTGAACTCATTTCATGCGGTGTGTACGAGTAGGGTGTGTACGAGTAGGGAGTGAATGGTCCCATGAGTGTGTGGGTGGCCCTTTGGTTAATTGTGCAGTTGTATTTTAAGTGAAATTACTGAATATGTTTCACTTTCCATTTGCCTTCGTAGATAGTGAAAATCTGGATATCGATTGATGGATTTTAAAATTAGCTGTTGCGAATGTTCAAGCTGTTGGTTTTTTTCATTGATGCTTAATTCAACTCGAGACCAGGATTCCTTCTCCAATATTTAAGCTTAGATAGAATACGGAAGCACTGTATGCAAAACTTCATGCAATGAACCTACACGAGAAGTAAAAAGGTTTTCTGACCTCATAATACTGATTAAACTTGCGTTATTTTCTCAGTTATTTTGATGGGGAACCTAAATCCTAAGAGGAGAGAGATTCGCATCCTCCATCGCGCTCCTGGCGCCTCTGCTGCGCTATACCTTAGCTTCACGTCATTAGAGGGACAAAGTAACATAAATTCCACACTATATTCCAACTATTTCCGTGAATCATTAAAAGAATAAAAATATAGGCTTAGTTTTCGGGCGGTAGGCCTTCAGGAAAGCTTTGTGAGGGAAGATTTTTATTCGGAGTCAGAGTCTCGTCGCCGCAGCCCGCCGAGCTCGAGAAAAAAACCCGTGCGAGGTTCTCTCATTTAACGACGCTCGCTCAGAGCGCCTCCAGGATTCCCACTTGTGTTTGCCAGCGCTTATTAATTTATTTCGAGTGTTGGAAGAATTAGGCATTTTAGAGCTCTCAGGTCACCAGAAAACACAAGCAAGGAACTCGTAGAGCAGGCTCGTTGTTAAGCTCTCCTGCACTTCATGAAGCAAGAGAGCCACTTTCCTCTCACTCAGGGGCTTGAATTTCAATCGCGGATTGTGCGCGTCCCCGCATGATATACCAAAATAGCTATAAAATGGACGCACAAAAAAAATTATTGAGAAATACTATCGAGAGTAAAGCAAAATTTTCAAAAGAGTTCAGTTTTCCAAAGACATGATCCGTGTCGTGCAGCGCAGCGTAGAGCGTCAAATTCGTGGAGAATTATTTCGTTAATATCGCAACTTGACATCATCAGCCTCTTGCGTCCATAGTGAAGTGAACGCTGGTTTTGTACGTGCCGTGCGGGATCAGATATACAGAGCACGGACGTAAGTATTTGCACTACTGTGTTTTTGATACATTTTGAAAAATTTCGAGCTCTGGTTTGGGGTAAAGAGTAAAGGTAGCTCAAAGAATACATATTAACCAGAATATTTGAACTGAACGGAATGAACTACATATATTGACAACAAGAATATCAACTAAGAAAAATAAAGTATGCGATAAATTATTTGGGGTAAACTAAAAACAAGTCTTTAGTATTCGGTGGCGTAACTTTTACGTGCGATAAGAGCATGGTGGTGATTATTGTACTTGAAAACTAATTTTTGACACTTTCTTTGAGATATCTCGTTCTATTTTTGAACAAATATGATCCTCATATCAGCAAGGCTCTTGGACTCTTTTTGTTCACAGTATTGTTGAACATTTGCTACAAATTTTCAAAACCACTCATCTTTTTACTTGCGAACCATTCTTTTGTTGATTCTGTCGCATGTTTGGATCATTGTCTTGCTGAAAGACCCGTTTTGGCTGCCCTCACAGCACTGAATGTCGTCGCTGCCCTCACAGCACTGGATGTTGCCGCTGCCCTCAGGAGACGGCCGTAGCGGAGGGTCTGGAAGATCCTCTCTGCACAAAATTAAACTACGACATCATCTACCACTTACGAAGTTATTTTTCTATACAGCATACGCGACTGCGCACAGTGTACACAACTGAACACAGCGTACAGAACTGAGCTCAGTCAACACAGTGCACACAGCACACAAGTCTCACAGACACGAGGTAGCAAAAAAGACTCCCAAATTTTAGACTGCGAGCTGCGGCGCTGCTCTTCATAGACTCCGGGTCTACTTCAAGCTCTTCCGCTTCTAGCAAAGAAAGCAAAAAAATATCTTTGAATTGCAATTTAATTTTTGCAAATCTGCGACTTTCAGGAAGACGAGCGGCCGACGAGTTGTCGTTCAGATTTGAGACATTCTTTGCAGGCTTCTTCTGTGTGTGTTTGTGGAGCTCCGGCCGGGGCGAGCGCGTAATTTTGTTCTTCTCGAATGAGCTGAGAGATCTCGCACTATGGCTGCTGGGTGTCCTTAGGTCAGGGACATGCTCCTCCATTAGAATGGGTCAGGCGCTGATAATCACCAAGGAATGATAATAATAGTAACAAGGGAGAGTAACAATGAGTAATTATTGCTTCTTGGGATAAGTAATTTAGGAATACAAAGAGAAAGGAATTAGATTGAAGTAGGCTTAGAGCACTGCCAGCCGATATTTGCAGCTCAATGATGGGTAGAAAAAGTCTAACATATTGCAGACACAGCTCTGCAGACGTGCCGATTGCAGACACACCAGCTACAGGACACCCAACTGAGCACACACCACCGGCGGACACACAGAACTGAGCAGACACACACAACTGAGAAGACACACACAACTGGGCAGACACTACAGGCAGACACTCGATCGGCAAAGAATGACCAGGATTTGGACAGGCGGCGGGGCCCGACAGAGAGCCAGAGAGATGGTTCACCACAACAGCAGTGTTGCCTCTCCACCGAACGTAGAATTATGTATAATGGATACCTCCCTTTCTTCTATTCGATTGTGACTTGTCTTTGTTGTAAGTTATTGAGTGCGATGCATTAGGAAATTTGCGAAATTGTTGTCAAAGTCAGCAAAAAGTGTCTTGAACTTTAGGTTGATGGTCCTAGGAAATTCTAGCACAAACTTTATGTGGGAATGCAGATTAGAGACATAGATGAGGATTATCTATTTTTCAGAATGTGTTACGATCAGAACCGAATAATTTCGACTGTAAATTCTGTTTACTCGTGACTAAGCTACAGAAATTAGGCATAGGAGTTAGACACAGGAATTAGGCAGTGAAATTAGCCACAGGAATTAGGGAGAGGA
Source organism: Orchestia grillus (assembly GCA_014899125.1). Lineage (NCBI taxonomy): Eukaryota > Metazoa > Arthropoda > Malacostraca > Amphipoda > Talitridae > Orchestia > Orchestia grillus. The sequence continues at coordinate 4,837 of VOMN01025511.1, forward strand.
ATTAGCCACAGGAATTAGCCCCAGGAATTAGGCAGAGGAATTAGCCACAGGAATTAGGCAGAGGAATTAGCCACAGGAATTAGTCACAGGAATTAGGCAGAGGAATTAGCCACAGGAATTAGGCACATCTTTTTAAGTGGGGTTAGTCCTACAGAAAATAGTTTGGGAAAATATTGGCTCCCATCACCACTGCTTTCGAATAAAAAAACGAAAATTTGAGCCTCTAGATGAGTTGAGAAATGACCTTGCTATCATTTCCGCTAGGGTTTTGTTAAATATTTGTTGAATATTTTCTTTGAGGATGCCGGCTGTGAATTCGAACCCAAAACGTGACTCGGTGAGACTGTTCCTCCAGGCTCCGCTGGGCTCTAGTCCAAAAATCACAAACACGTCAGGAAGAAGGAAGCTTCAGTGCGCTCGTCAAACCACAGCTCGGCCACTTCAACTAAACAAATCTGAATATTTTAAATGCATTGAAAAATACTTCCTTCAGGAAACGCCGTTTGAATATATGAAAGCCTCTCAAAAAGCCCACTAAGCCCATGGTTATCTGCTAATCTTTGAAAATAAGGAAATGAGAACAAACACAGTCCAACTGATTAGAGGCCTTGGTTACGAACGCTTGAAAATTACACCTTGTCGTTGGAGCGACCTGGTGCGCTGTCCCGGCCCTCAACACGCAGGCTTGTCGGGAAGTCGGACGAATGGTGGTCATCTAAATTTAATAATCATCTAATCAAGGTGATTATCTAAATTTAGTAATCATCTAATCATGGCGACCATCTAAATTTAGTAATGATCTAATCATCATGATCATCTAAATTTAGTAATCATCTAATCATGGTGACCATCTAAATTTAGTAATCGAACCAGATTCCGGTGCTCTGATGGACAACGGCTTACGTTGGTGGAATGTGTTCAACAGACCTCTATTTGTAAAAAAGTATTAGGCTTGTTAGAGACAAAATGAAAAAGTTAAGCAATGAATATTTTGTGACTCCAGCTTCTTTCATAACAATTTTACAGAATTAATTCATATCAGCTGTGTACCTTACTCTGCATGGCAGCTTTTTGCTGGTAAACTTCACTTTCTTTGGACTTTTTTCCAGTATCAAATGGTAGAATTTCACGTCCTTCAGGCCATCCATGAAGTCGTCTAGTAGAATGTATATATATTCTAATAATTAAGAGATTTTCAGCCCTCACCCAAGACACTCCAGGGCTGAGGGGAAATCTCCAACGCGTGCAGCAAAAGTACGTCGATTCAACGCGTCGCATACGCGTCATTCAACGCACGATGGTCGACAGTCCCACGCCGGTCTGTGGCAGCCACTCTTGTGGGTGACTTGACTTCCGACAATCAAATGCCTTTCAAAAGTAAGAGCTCCAAGAAATTGTTGCTGACGAGAAAAATCCACAAACTCCCGAGAAAGAATTCTGGCCAAAAAGAACAAAACGAAACTTTTCGAGTTATAATGGAAAGTTTTCTGCGAGATTTTCAATTAGTAAAATTTGTTGAAGGAACGCGGTCGTTGTGTCTCGTCATTATTGACTCGCCGGCAGCTAGTGCGCAGCTGCGGCCAAGTTAGGGACAACTTGCGAGGCAAGGATGAAGTCCATTTGTCAAATCGCCGGAATTACCCCGGACGACTGGCGACGCACGGAATCGGCAATTTTTAGGCGTCCGTTCTACTGGAAAGTGCAGTCAATGTTTTACTCGGTTAGGAAGAGGGGCGTAAAAAAGGCCTTACAGCAAACCGCGTTTTCTTACTTCTTGTAAGGATTGTGCTCCTTACGAACGAGTTTTGTGCTGAAGTCTTTGTATTTATTTTGTTTTCGCTTGAAGTGGTAGTCTTGCTGAAATGGACTACTATTTTAAATTATCGTTGAATTTTTATACTCTGTACTTAGCACCAAAACTTACAATAAACTCATTTCTTGGCCTGTTTTGTCGTTGCGAAGAGAGCATTCAGAACGACATGTGAGCGATCTAAACGCAATGTGAGCATTCTACTGGAAAAATATGGCAAAACTAAAATTTTGCATCGCGTTTTTTCAAGTATGAAGAATATTTGCCTTGCGAGTTCATCAAGAATAAAAGTCGCAAATAAAAAGTTGATGCACTTTTGTTTTCATGATATTTACACCGCCGTTTCTGCTCACCTGATGCTCCCCTCTCACGCAAACTGTTGGTCTGAAGAAAGAAGGCAAGCTTTATACTCTTGAAATTTACGGTTTGTATCGGACTGTACGCGAAAAACTGTCACGGAAAAATAAAATTTCTTAACAGTGGAGCACAAGCAACTATCGTAAAACAGGTGTCTGTTCCCTCCTGTTGGGAGACAAACGACTGTTTCCTCCTGTTAGCAGACAGCCACCTGTTTCCTTCCATTAGCAGGCTGGCACTGTTCCCTTCTGTTCGGAAACATGCGCCTGTTTCCTCTTGTTGGGAGACAAACAGCAGCTTCTTATTGTTAGGCGACAGACGGCAGCTTTTTCCTATAGGGAGATACACGACTGTTTCTCCCTGTTAGGAAGCAGACGACTGTTTCCGCCCGTCTGCAGGCGGGCACCCGTCACACGCAACCCGCTCAACAGCCCGTCAGCCCCGTCGTGCAGGCCTACCGTGCGCACTCGCCTGCGTGTGCAGCGCCATCGCTCACAGGCACGACAGCCTCGAGTTATCAGCTGCACGGAGGCCGGGGACCTGGGAGGGGTCCGGCACGAGGGGGCAGCAGCCGAGGTCTGGGGACTGGGGGGTAAACAATTGTAATGTTACAAGAAGTGTAACAGCTAACATCTGGAGACTGGGGCTTACACAATTGTAAAGCTGGTCTTTGGGTGATAGCTTAAGTCCGGAGTCTGTCACGGACACAGTTTTAAAGTTAAAAGGAATGTGATAGCTAACACGTCACGTTTTGGAAGCTTGTGCATATGCAACAACAAAATTATTATTTAGTCTACGGCTGTTAGAATCCCAAAATTTTCGTTATGAAAGTGTCTTCTATTCCTTCGCTAATCCCACGCGCTCGATTGTTCTCGCTACCAACTATCATTTTCTTTGTTTTCAGGAGTAAAAAGTCCTCTCACCACGGCCTCTACCTGAGCAGACTGTTTCCTTCACGATAGATCATTCTGCGACCCCACGTGAGGAGGGGACGGGTTCCCCACGATCTGAGTGGTGTTCGTGAGGACAAAACTGATGGAATCTGGGACTGTGATCGAGAGTCAGTGGAAAATAAGGTCAAGCAGGTAGATCGATATCAGATTAAACTGTTGACTTCAGGGCTTTTTATGACGTAGCTGCAAAGTTGTATGGATTCTATTGTCAACATATCGTGCGTCAAATACTTATCTTTCACTCAAGTTATATCTTGGTTATCTATGCACTGACACGAGTGTGCATCCATAGAAGTAGGAATCGAAAAGTGAAAGCAACTAAATTAAATAATTAAATATAATCGTACACTCGCTCACCCTCATTTGAATTCTAAAATACATACGAATTGAAAAATTACTTTCAGAAACCTATTTTACTTCTTTGAAGTTAATCGTCACTTCGGAGCGCTTTTCCAGTCACAAAAGCCGTCAGCACAAGCGTCGACGTCGCCCGAAAACAGGAACGACGTTCGACGACGCCTAATTGGAAGTGCGATCGCTCTAATGTTTTCATGCTTTGGAGCGTGCAGGAGTACTTAATTCTGCCCGACAGATAACGCTCATTAAGTTTCTAATTTAGCGTAAAGGAGCCTGAGTTTCGTCGATTGGTGGCGATGTACGTAAGAAATAGGTGACGTTTTTCGTTTAAGAAATTGTGGTGAAGATCATACCGCTATTTGAAGTTCATTCAATCATTCTTGAATCTTCCTAAATAACGAAATGGCTAACCGTAAATGATAAAATAAATTCAATCCACGTAATTTCCCGCCTAAGCGGTGGATAATAATCCGCTAGATATATTTAATATCTAGCGGATATTAAATATATCTAGATATTAAATATATCTAGCGGTTAACAGTACACTGCCAACGCTACAATATCTCTTGAAGTGCACACAGCGTGTGCTCATTAGACGCCCTCATTGCCCGGCTCCGTCGAGCACTGCGACTGTTGTACGCCCACAGCGGGCGAGTAAGGGTTCGACTCCCGGTTGGGGTAACCTGATTTTCACAGAACCACTGAGTGCTTCCCTCGGAAAAGGAAGTTTAAGCCTCCCATCCCTCACGCGTCGATAGTTATGAGGTATTGAAAACCCAACTAAGCACTGTATGACAACTGTGTTGGAATCCATAAAGTTTCTCTTTCTTTTACTGCTACTCACACTCAGCAAAATGGCCTGGAGCTGCACACTTTAGTTGGCAAGCATCAGTTGCGGGTCTGACGTTTTCCTGGCGTGCATGAAGCTCGTCAGTGCAGCCGTGGAGCTCTGAACGACTTGAGCCCAGCACGAAGCAAGGGAGGGCCGACTGCGGGGCATCTATCAGATGTCTGACAAAGGCTGTTGACCGAGGCGTTAGGGCAGAACAAAGGCCGAATTATCGTCGCAACAATGAACGCAGTAACCAGTTCAATGCTGGTGCAACGGCCGACCGAGGCTACTGATAAACCCTCCGATGGAGGCTCGGGGCACCTAAGCCACGTCTTTTTGGAGGCATGTCCGTCAGGAGTCGATGGAGGCAGCGCTGGTGCAGGAATCACTTCAGATCTGGAGGGCGTTGGAGCGCGAGCTGCGCTGGAATAGTCACGTACGTTGCTGCTTTTATGCTCCAGGAAGACGAAGCTTACGTCCGAGTGTGGGTGGTGGTTGAAAGCAGTTCGTCAGGCTAAGTGTCGCTTTTGGTGAGACGCGGCGGAAATTTATGCGTTGTTTTTAATGATGACCATCGGCTTTAGGAAATGTAATATACAAGTAATAGCATTACTTTAACGTGATTAAGGTCACTTACAAGGTCTAATTACTCAAGGTAACGAAAAATTGCTAGTTTGCTTGCGAAATAATTAAATATAATGAACGAGGAGTTTTTCCTTCGCACGTTCTCAAATTATTGACACTCTCTGCTTAATTTTCTAATTTAGACCGTTTGGACAAAGTAGTCAATGTTCTAGCACCGGACGCTCTGTTTTAAAGAATATTAGAAACGCTCTCACGTCCGTACAGGCTCGAACATGCGTCAAAGTGTACAGGATGGCACAAATGTGGAGTTTGTCCAGAGTGACAGGATGGCACAAATGTGGAGAGTTTGTCCCGAGTGACAGGATGGCACAAATGTGTAGAGTTTGTCCAAAGTGACAGGATGGCACAAATGTGTAGAGTTTGTCCAGAGTGACAGGATGACACAAATGTGGAGAGTTTTTCCAGAGTGACAGGATGGCACAAATGTGGAGAGTTTATCCAGAGTGACAGGATGGCACAATTAGTAACAAGACTCGGCCTGCCTCTGAATGAACTGGAGGAATTAGACTCCGGTATTTTTAGAGGCCTCCATTCTACATAGTGATTGTTGGAGTTTAACTGAACGCTGTTTTTGATGAGCTGACTATTTCTACTCGTAAAGTTTCAAAGTTGAACAAAAGAATATGATTTCATTTAGTGAATGGTGACTCGTAGATAATAATTTGTTATAAATCATGGTATTTCGGGCAGTAAACAATGAGAAATTCATATTCAGGACACAAAGACTATCAGTACACAATTCAGGATTTCACCAGGAGCACAATGCAGGATTGAACACATCAGTATTCAATCCGTTAATTTAATCATTCTTCAGGCCCCAAAAATAAGAATAACCAGAATAAAAGCTAGAGCAAATATTTTCCAAAGGACGTGCTCTCGTATAATGGGAATTGGGGAAATTTAACGATGTACAACACCCGTCGAGAATAACATGAAGTGTAAGTTTATTGCGAGTGTGAAGAGTAAGTTTATTGCGAGTGTGAAGTGTAAGTTAATTGCGAGTGTGCAGTGTAAGTTTATTGCGACCGTGAAGTGTAAGTTTATTGCGAGTGTGAAGTGTAAGTTTATTGTGGGTGTGAAGTGTAAGTTTATTGTGAGTGTGAAGTGTGAGTTTATTGCAAGTGTGAAGTGTAAGTTTATTGCGAGTGTGAAGTGTGAGTTTATTGTGAGTGTGAAGTGTAAGTTTATTGCGAGAGGGAAGTGCACAGTAGCGTGATTGTAAAGTTCATTTGAGTGTCTCGTGCATTTCTTGCAGCAAATTGCAACTGTATCAGCGCTATTCAGCTTGCTTGTACGTAACACGGTTGTCCTGTCGCAATCAAAATTGAATGGGAGACATATAAGTTAAAGGTGAATGGGAGATGTGTAATCAAAAGGTGAATGGGAGACACGTAATCAAAACGTGATTGTGAGACGCTTAATCTGAATGCGAGGTACGATGAGGGATCAAAAGGTGGAAACGCTAAAGATAATTCGGACGGTGGCGCTGCTCAGGAGAGCCCTCAGGGACTCGGCCCCGGCGCCACGCAATAGGCTGCGTGGTAACGTACGGCCGCAGCACATCATACAGACAAAGGATCCCGGTGACTGATGGCCGTCCGGGCGATATGGCAACACTGCTCCTCAAAGCAAGCAAACCTCAAGCGTCCCTCACAAAGATCCCTACAAGGGCCCCTACAAGCGCTGTAATTCTCTCCCATATTCGATGCGTATTGGTGATACGTGTCTTGAAACATGCAGCGTTGTACACAGGGCACATGTGCTACTGGTCTGTCAGTCCAACAATGCGTTCAATTACTCTTTGTACGTTGCAAGTGAGTATATTGCACTCGGCCACTTGGAGTGTGGTGTACATAGTACCTAGAGTCCTAGAGCCTCTTTGTGATGCAACGGGTCAAAACGTCCCTGCAGACTTTACAGTTGCCTGCTGGATAAAATTTGTCAGTTCAGGGTTAAAAGAATTCATGAGTTTTTAGAGGACTCAAACTGATAAGTTGACTGTTGAAGGAAACCTATTTGTTCGTTGTTAAAAATATTAACAAATTGACTATTGAAACAAGCTTATGAGACAACTGTAAATGGAAATTTACTTATTTACCGCTGAAACGAACGTATGTGTTGATTGTAAAAACAAAATATTGAGTTGACTGTCTATTATAGAAACACACACGTAAGTCAAGGGGACTGGGTGAGAAGTCACGTCTCGCTCAGCAGGCAATCCGAGTGATCAAGAAACTATAATTTTTTCTCGAAGCAATTGTAGGTCGGCTGGAGAATGGGGACAAAAGGGCCTGCTGGGGAGAGAGATGGAGGTGTCCTGGGCGAGGTGGAAAAGAGTGGGACTGAGGGCACGAGGGGGCAGGTCAGAACGACGACCGGGAATGTGTTCTTGCCCCTGACTTTGGGAGCTAAGTGATGGACACTGGGGCCGAGCGGCATGCCAAGCACGGCCTCCTCCAGCTCTACATTTTAGGCCTCCGACGACGCAGACTTAAGTGCTAACGGGCTCATGTTCAGCGAGGGCTAATACCGTGAATGTCTTTTGTTGTGCGCGGGCTTCGAAGGTTTTGAGGGCTCCGTAAAGCGATATTCCTACACGGTGTGGTGGTGTGAGGAAATTGTCTGATGCATTTAGTGATGGCTGAAGTGGTGGGAGAGGATAAAGCTCCACCCGAACAACAAGGAGCAATGGTGGAGTGGACATTGCGGTGCTCTAGCAAACAAACTGGACCAATTACAGTCCGCTGGCCACAGTAGACGCCCCAGGGGCCTGGCAGTAGAATACACTATGCCCACTCATCTCACGTCTACTTACACACGTCACGTCTACGTACGTCTCGTCTCCATGTTTAATTTCTACTTATGTACATTTCGTCTCAAATATTACGACAGAAATATTTACGCAGAGGCTTTAGAGCTCCTGACTCTTGTCTCAACATACATTACCGTTAATAGAAGAAAACAGCATCCAAACATAAGAATTAATATCAGAACGAGCTGTGTATAAATATCCTCTATCACCAATAAGAGACTGGAATGTTCATGCTTGGGAGAAAGTTACAGTCAAATTTGACTAAACTTATTCGAGATTTGTTGATACATCGCACTAGATTAGTTAAGGTAAATTCTGATCCTTCAGAATGCAGCAGATTAAAGTGAAGCTAATCTAACTATATGCTTATCACACAACTCTCTCAAGTTTCTTATTCCTGTTATTGATATCATATTTTTGCAATCGAAAGGTGAATCGAGACTCGGAATCAAACATACAATCAAACAGCACATACATTAACATGCAATCAAACAGCACATAATTAACATGCAATCAAACAGCAAATACATTAACATGCAATCAAAGAGTTCATACATTAACATGCAATGAAAGAGTGCGTTGCATGCACAGGGAGTATGAGTCTTACATCCTGATTTAACTCGCCAAGTCTGCAGTCAAGTTTGCTGCAGTGAAGCGAATGAGCTCAGGCAGCGAGCTGCAGCCTCAACAGCCAACATGCTCCCCCTTCTGCCGACAAAGAAAATGAGGGCTTCAATAAAGAGCTAAATAAAGCGCAAGATAAAGAGCACTTGGGTGGGTCGTCCAGAAAACAATTAGCGCGGATCACCTCAGAAGGGGGCACCGACCCTCCTAAACAGAGCTCTTGATTGAGCGTAGAGCCGTAGCCTGCGACGTGGCCACGGGGTTCTTGCTCTCACTGGCACAAACTCCTCCAAATTTCAGAAATCAAGTCGAAGTCGATAATTTTAGGGTAAATTTCTGGAAGCCGACGTTCAGAGAGGTAATTTTGCTGCAAATTTCAGATTTTAGGTGCGTCGTTCGAATAATTTGGTGTTCGATTGCAACTGGAGGCACCTACGTTGCCTCAGGAGCAGAGTTCACCTAATCAGGTCTGCAAAGTTCCCGTATGAGAAATCGGGCCCGTGTTTTCGGTCGTAGAAATTCAGAAGGATATCCGAATCCTACTGCGATACTGTAGCTTATGACTTTTTTGGATATTATTTTTCTCTGAAAATTAATACATGAAAGAGCATTTCAACCGGTTTAGGTCTTGACTTCTTTATTTTGAGTGATACCATGTTACAGGTAAATGATTTTATTACTAAAATTTTCTGAGCAATCACCTATTCATTTATGACGTATAACTCATAATCTATAGTTTCAAACAAATTAAGTGCTCTTTCTTCAGTAGCGCAGATAGTGATTCAAATCGTATGAAGTTACGTAGTCGTAGAATTGCAGCCTTACCAGATACTTTTTCCTTCTTTTTGATGCATTAATTCTTTCTTAGCAATTTCGGAAACATTCAGCAGACAGTCGATACGTTGAGTCATAGTTTCTGTCTACTATACAACTCTTGTAACCTGAGACCACTTCAGTAAAGTGATTCACTTCCCTGTCAGGCAGGTCTCGGGCAAAATTTCTCTTCGCAGAAACGCCTTTCAAAGACGGGGTCATGTTCTCGCGGTCGCTGCAGGAACTTTAGCATGAACTGCAAATCCTATTTTAGGATAAAAATAACTTTGAGGTAGGTAACTGATAACCGTTACAAATTTTTCACGTGCGGGGTATAATTTCGTGAAAAGAAACTCAAATGGATCAATAATAATTAATCAATGTTTACATCTTTACATTCTTTAGTCTTCAGTTTTGCGAGTCGTTTTATGATACAAATTGTCTCCACTAGTGCGCTGTTTAGAAGTGTTTACCTTCCCGTAGAAGAAGAATTTTTTTGCACAGTACTCGTAGAAAGTGAGAGGCCAAGATCCCTTCGTCTCACTATCAAGCATTACGCGTTCCTGGATCCCCAAGTTGAACTAGACTCGGGTCATCTGCGGTCAGGCGAGCGACATTGAATAAAGTAATCTGCGAGGGTAAGGCCGTGACCTGGGAAGGGAAGCTCGGCACACAATCTTGTTATTTACACCGTGATTATTAATAATCTTTTTGCCATTGAAATCGAGAAATGGTAATGTTTATTTAATCACACTCTATATTATCGTCGGCCACGTACGTAATTTCACTCATTTATGAATACTGACAGGTATAAATGCATGTGGGCTTTAAAGAACGGTGAGCTCAAAAATATTGAATTTGTACAGAATTTTAGAAATTATGGATAAGAAGCACAGTGATCGGCAGTTTGAAACGGCTAAAAATTTCGACAACAGTGACAATTCTGATTCGTATGTAATTAGGGGAAAATATAGTCGTGGGAAACGCATTTAGCAATTACAGAAAACGACATTGGAAAATTTCCCAGCTTGAATAAGAGGCAGCGAAAAGAATCCAATTCGCTCTTTCATTCACGGAGATTTAAACTGGAAGGACCTCACACAGTTGGACTGCTCGCCACAAAAAACGAGGACGTTAAACTTACTTGTTTATCGAGGCTATGGTGAACGCCTGCAGCCACTTTGCATGCTAGCGACCGGCTGGGCAGAACTCTACGCCATGTCAAGTTCTAAAGTAGATGAGGTTTTACTTTTGTAGCTCAAACACCAAGAGACAAAAGGTATTTTCATTTATTGGTTAGATATGGATATTTATTTCCCTGCCATTTGCAATGAGAAACTAGGTAAACTATAGGCGTAGTTTTGATAGACGATATTGAGTAGCGGGGAAATTAGCTTCTCTTGTGAAAGATTATGCTCCAATTTAAAAAGTTTTCGAACGCTTCCTTCCGTGAACAGGCAATGCATAACAAAAGTGTGTACTTCGTTTGTTGCTGGGAAGCATGTTCGAGCCTTTATTTAAATTACAAAGGGTTAAAAAAGATTAAAAGGCTGCGCATCCGCTGAGCTCGGGAGGCCAATACCCGAGGGTCGCTCATCCGCCAGCACGGACCTCTGGCCGGCCGGTCGAACAGACCGCGGGCAGGTCTTGACTGCGGCACACCAGTGCGGTGCCTGGATGCAGCCCTGCTTTGCCTCTACGACTGACGATGGCGACTTGATCTGGTCATAGTACGACGGAGGACATGTGCGATGTTTGAGATCAACGCTTAGTTGTGGATGCGTAAAAAGGATAGGGAAGGAATCTGATTTCTACTTCAAAATAAAGACCTTTACCAATTAATGAAAGACATTCTTCAAGTAAAGTTGAAGTGACGCAAAGTATTGAGTAAGGTTATCATTTTACGTAAGAAATATTCAAAGGAACACCTCAAAATTTTATTCCTCAAGCAACTGCGCATTTTATGGTTTTTTCTTGTTAAAAAACTTGGTGGTAATAAAAAAAACCTTTTCCTCCAAAATTTTTAAATAACCATTTTTATTGACGAATTTCGGATGGAAAAATAATTAGTAGATGAATATACATACTTACAGGGTGCCCCGCGAAAGGCGAAACCCGAAATGAAAATAATATAATTAAAAAATTCAATAATTCATAAATAATATAATTCAAACTAATATTATTAAAAAACTATTTACTGCATCTTTATTCTGCTTCGATCATATTTTTCAATGAGCGCTTTTCAACAATTACTGTACGTTTTGATAAACTAGCTTCAAAAGTATTAGCTAGTATTTCTTTAGGATTCCTTTTTTTCAATTACGACTTCGACTGCGAGGCATTTCCTCGAACTCCC